>RJWJ010045267.1:0-11811 GCA_004363605.1 Indri indri
TCTCAAAAAAAAAAAAAAAAAAAAATAGATAAAAGTCTAATATCTATAATAAGAGCTTCTACAAATTGATAGGAAAAAAACAAAAAATATAATTTAAAAAACAAAAGGACATAAATTAATAATTTACAGGAAAAGAAATCCAAAAATTCAATAAGTATATTTTAAAATCTCAACATCACTAGTAGTCAGGGAAATCCAAATTAAAGCAAATGGTATATTATTTTTCACACAAAAGATTGAAAACAATAAGAATAGATGGTGCTGGCCAAAAATAGGAACTGTCCTATAGTAGCAGTGGGTATGGGAATTGCTACAATGGGGTAATACTGTATGTTATCAAATCTAAGATAGCAATTGAGGGATGCACCATTATTTTATCCAAGGAAGAAAAAGACTGGCAATTAAACTATGACACAATGCTTTCTTTCCTTTGATTATAAGATGCATCCCAATTTCATGGATGTTAAATGTGAATAATACAATATGATAATATGTCAATATCCATTAAAATTACACATACTCTTTTACCAAGCACTTCTACTTTAGGGAATCTATGCTACCAAAAAAAAAAAAATGAGCAGGAGTGATATTTAAGATATTTAACAACTGGTATGACACAGATACCTACCAATCAGAAAAAACACTAATTAAAAATAGACACAAATTAGTAAGCCTACCCCTAAGATTCTCAGGCCCTGGGCAAGAGTACAAATGGAGGCTTTTCTTTAAAGTGTTTTTTAAAAAATCAGGCTAAAAAAACTTTTAAATAAAATATGTTCTGTCATCATCCTTTGACAAAAATACCTTCATGACAAACTGGAAGAAAATTTGAAATTCGAAAATTTGAAAATTTGAAAATTTGAAAATTTAAAATTATCGTCCTCCTCAGAGTTCTGGGTCAGACCATGGTAGTACAGGAAAAGTAGCCTCGCACCTTCAACCTGTGGCTCATTAACTCACCCCCATTTTCTTCCTACCCTCAGCTTCATCCCTCACTGAGAGGAGTCTTGAATACACATATGGACCCCCCAGCCTGCATGACCAAGCTCTGTCTGTATTATTAGCTACCCCTCAGGCCTAGGGATGTTTGCAATGGTGGCATGGGCTGCCCTTAAGAGAATGGACCTGGGATAGAGACCCACTTAGGCCCTGTAAGTAGGCTCAGGACCTTTGAGTAGGGAATTTTAGCATCTTCAGCGTGAAAGGATATAGTCTAAAAGGGGGTCCCAGATTCCGATTGGGTACATCCCCTTTGGCCCACAGACTCCTTGCCTCATGGGGAAGGGCCCAACGGAAGGAGGGCCAGAGCAATTGTCTTCCAGTATGGGGCTCAGGTCTAAGTTTATTACCACTAACCGGTACACTTTTATGGTATTTGTAAGTTAAATATTAATCCTTCAGAAAGTAGAGACATGTATGCCAAAGTGTTTATCACATTTTTTGGTAGTGGAAAAAATTTTAAAAATTTGAATGTCATGCTGGTACATTTCTACTATGGAAAAATAAGTAACTATTAAAAATAATGTAGTTAAGAAATATCAAGTATGGTTTTAAAAAGCAAGCTGCAATGAAATGTTTATGGTTACAATCACAAATGACATCAGCAAAAAAAAGTATATAAATGTTTATAGGTGTCAATATGTTATATGATCACAGACAAAGTTATGGCAGGACTTACTCCATAAGGTTAAAGGAGGAAGGTATAAGGAATGACAAAGTTGTAGTTAAATGGGAAAATATACATGTCATAATGTTAAGTGAAAATATAAAACTGTTAGGCCGGGCGCGGTGGCTCACGCCTGTAATCCTAGCCCTCTGGGAGGCCGAGGCGGGCGGATTGTTCTGAGCTCAGGAGTTCGAGACCAGCCTGAGCAAGAGCGAGACCCCGTCTCTACCAAAAATAGAAAGAAATTAATTGGACAGCTAAAAATATATATAGAAAAAATTAGCCGGGCATGGTGGCTCATGCCTGTAGTCCCAGCTACTCGGGAGGCTGAGACAGTAGGATTGCTGGAGCTCAGGAGTTTGAGGTTGCTGTGAGCTAGGCTGACGCCATGGCACTCGCCCCAGGCAAGAGAGTGAGACTCTGTCTCAAAAAAATAAAAAATAAAAAAAAAATAAAAAAAAATAAAAAAAATAAATAAATAAAAAAAAGAAAATATAAAACTGTTTTACATACAAAAATAAGTAAACATTGAATATGTCTATGGACAAGCAGTAGAATGTAACATAGACATAGTAAAATATTGATTTAATCAAGTGACAGACTCGGGAGCAATTTTTGCTCTGATTTTATGTTGTTTGTTGTTTTTGCAATAAAGTTTTTAAAAGAAAAGAGACTGGAATGCATAAATAGGAACTGAGAGGTAAATCAGTCATTCTACTTAATGCTGGGTTGATACTGTTCAGTAGAACTAGCTCTAAACTCCACAGCTAAAGAGGAATGACGAAAACTTGGAGAAGCTCCAATAAAAACCACAGATATATTAAGAATTTAAGAATACATACTTTTAGGAGAAGTAAAAGGAAGTGAATTTAAACAGCTTAAAGGTTTCTTCAACTGTAAAATATGGAGATTTGAGTCAATAATTTCTCGTGTCTTTCCAGCTCTGACATTTTTTATTCTTAGATCCACTAGTCAACAGAGTAACTGCCAACCACCTACGGCATCTGAAGCAGCGAAGTAGGCATATGGAGAATCTGAGAAATAACCATGGATGAAGGCTGACTGCACCACTTGTCCTTGCACCGTAAGAATTTCTTCCAGATGGAAGAGATTAAGAAGATGTGCCCTTCCTCCTCTGAGCAAGAAAATAAACAAGCTTTAACTGCAGCATGACAGATTTAGGATTCTGAAAAGTTATCTGAAAAATATGTACTAAATGTAGAGGTGGTTAATATGAGACTGATTGTAAAGTCCCCCTAACTGGAGACTTTTAGAATTAAGATTGTCACTTACCACTCCAGGATGGTGTTAGAGAGATGTCAGATAGCCAATGTGCTCCACAACTCAGAACCCTTTCAAGCACCATATATGCAACTGTCTTCATCAGTCTGTTGTTCCACAAACATTCAAACGTATTTCCTTTCTCCCTTGAACTAGTGTATCTACCATATTCAGTAGCATCAACATTTGTCCTATGTCCCCAAGCTGAAAGCCAGAAAACCATCCTAGACTCCTCCCTCTCCTTTGCTATCCTCATCCAATTGCTTATGAAGTCTTATTCCTTCTGTGCCTCCTAAATTTCTTTTCAACCAAGTACCTCATTTTCTATCCACTGCTCCTGTTTCAGGCCCTCATCACAGAATATCCAGATTACTGCAATAGCATCCTAACTAATCACCTTGTCTGCAGTCTTGCTTATCTTCAATCCTTTTTCAAAATCGCTGCCCCAAACTATATTTTTTTAAAACTTTGAGCTCTTTAGCTTGAAAAAGCGTCTACCACCTTTTGATCATCATTTCCCTTCACTTACCACTCATCCACCCTAAACTATAGACATTATGGAAGGACAGAAATCCTCCTCGTTCAGACATTCCTGCCTGTATGTATTGGTCCTTTTACCTAGGACAGTCCTTCTCCCTTATGCCTGTTGAACCCAACTTTTGGGACTCAGGTCAAATTTTACCTCTTCTCAAATGTTTCCTAAACTTTTACCTAAAAGCAAAAGGCAGAAATGATTGTTTCTTTATGTGTCCAAGGCGCCTCGTATATGCCATTAGCAATATTGATGGCATATCACTTTCTGTTGTAATTACATGTGTTAACTTAAAAATCACACAATTTATAAATTTAGAAAGGAGACTTTATTTCTTAAAAAGGGTTACAGCCTGCAGGGTGGCCATTCTAACAGGCTGGGAAGTGTAGCCTCTAGTCAAAGCCCAAAAACAGGCACTTTGAGGGAGGGAGAGGTAATTTATGCTGAATGGGTTGGCCAATATACATATTCAACACAGGGGACTATGAATATTCATGAAGGTGGTCCTAATGCATGTGTATTGAATAAACATGCATGTTACAACATACAACCCATGTTCACCTTGGGGTGGAGACAACATTTAAATGTATTACAGTTAGGCCCTCTACATCAAAAGGTCTTTTCAGGACACAAGGGCATTCAAGTGGGTAGCCTCTGTTAACAGGTCAGAACCAGTCCATGGTCCATGGTCTCCTTATCAGGAGAAAGTTATTGAAATCAGTCTCTTGTCCAATCAGAGCTATAGTTATGGCTTGTGAAACAGAGTGTGAGGGTCAGGATCTGGTGGCGAATGTGCTGCAATTGTTCTAATGTTGCTTATCTTGAAGCCAGTGCTTGTTTAGCTGCTAGAGAAAAAGAAAGAACAGTTAGAATAGTTTACTCTTTAAGTGTAGAGGTGCAAGACTTAACCCTTGCGTGGCATAGCTTTCGGTCCTGTTTATAACTTGGTATCTTATCGCCACAAAGAGTCTGTTCTGTCTTATGATCTTTATTTTAACATTAATGCTGGTCAGTTGTGACTAAACCCCAAAAGCGAGGGGGTATAATGAGGCATGTCCAACTTCTCGTCCTGTCATGCCTGGAAACTCAGTTTTTAAGGTTTCTCTGGGTTCCCCTTGGCTAAGAGGGGGTCTATTCAGTCAGCTGGGGTGGGGCTTAGGATTTTATTTTGGTTTACCCACGGTTACTTGTGTGTGATGGAGACAAAATATTCTCCTGACAGTGCTCCTCACTCCCTACCTCCCCCTGCCACGTGGAAAACGAGAGTTGGCCAAATGCTGGATTTTTTCTAGAATGGAAGAAAAAAGGTGGTATAAAAACAGCAAAAAGAAAGGATAGGAAAAACGCAGGGACCTAATGAAAACAGCTAAATCTATTAACAAATGAAGAACTCAGAGAACAGGAGTGTTGCCACCAGGGCTGGAAAGAGTTTGGGAAGATTAGCATATCAGAGCCTCTGGGTAATGAAAGTCTGTGGAGAATAGAACTGGGACTCCTTTAATATTCTTTGAGAAGCATAAATAAATATTGAAATATATTTTTAATTACCATTTGGAACTAGCCTGTGCTTCCCACACCGAGACTAAGACATACGGAGCCCTGGGTTCTATGTAGGTTACACGTTGTTGTTGCCTTCTTTTCTGCTGCAGGCTTATTTCTCCAGGACCTGACGCAGTGCCTAAAAATGATTTACGAAATGACTGTATGAGTGGCACATGTGTATGAGTGTGTGGTATCTGGCCCCTTCTAAGAAAATCCCCCAGGTTTCAAAATCGGCATTAATGAACATTTCCAGATGATGTCACTTTGCTGAACGCTCAAGCACGAGTGGTCCTTGAGGCCAGGCTAGCAGATGAGAGGACTGCCTGCAGATTGAATATAGACAAGGGGTCAGAGGAGAGGGGGTGCTGGGGCGAAAGCTCAGAATGAAAGGACTGTAGTTCGAGTGATGAAATTGTGGCAGTATTCAAGAGGATAGCCATTCATGTGACAGCTAATAGAAAAACAAGGCAAAGACTTAAGGGTAGAACGAGCTGTGAGATTGTTAGGTAAATGGCAAGGGATTCCAGGTCTCCTAGGGACAAAAGTGGGCACAGTTGCCCCATCTTGGTCCTGCCCCACCCTAATCTCCTGAACAGCTGCCATACCTGAGGAGGAGGGAATACCCTATAAATCTGCCAATCATAACTTAACGTGCCAGCTACAAAAGAACGCAGAGGACTCTCTAGCCCATGGGCCAAGCAGCATAGGTACCATAGAGTCTGGAAACTGAGCTAGAACAACCAGGTTAGGCTCAGGTCATGTGACTCCCAACTGTCCAATCAAAGTGGTTCCACGGTGACGTCTGAGCCACTAGGGAGGTTCCAATCCGGCACTGTAAAAGAAGACACAGACAATAACTAGTCCGCTTTTGCTCTCTTTCTTTGGCTCTCCCTTTGCTGGGACAATGGGTCTGGTCGTCATCTGTGGCGTATGTATCAAGCTCTGTAAACCTATATCTTGCTCTTGCCCTATAATCCTATCCTTCTCAATAAACCTCATTTTCATGCTTGCCTAACTTTGGCATGTCTGGTCATTCTTCAGCCATGGGCGCACCAAGAACCGACATTTTTAGACTAAAACCTGAAAAGATCAGTGGTCAAGAAGAGTCCAAAGGATGATGTCCAAGTCCAAGGTGCCAAATGAGTGAGGTATGTTCAGAGATCTGAGAAGGGGAACTTCTCCGTAGTGGGTCCTGCGCTGGGGCAGATGTAGGTATTTAAAGACACTGGGTCAGGCTGTGCGTCATCCTCCTTTGTGCTGCTCCTGTCCACACTGGGCAGGGCAGTCCAGAGTGTTCAAGACAGGTGTTACAGTGGGCACAACTGCAAGTGCCTTAGCATAAATCGTGTTAGTATACTGATGCTGTACTGATAGTCACTGCACTTGAGGTTAAATAAATAAATAAATAGAGAACGATGATGATGCAGTACAAGGTGTCTCTCAAGTAAGAAACGAACTCCCTGGTACGCTTTTCCTGCCAATGGTTTCCTTAGTGAAACCAGTTCCTGGAGCCAATTTAAGTAGGATTCTTGAGGAAATCCAGTGTTTTCAGTCGACCAACTCCATTTCCACATTTGGTCTCTTCTGATATTCCTTTAGTTACTTTTCTTCTTGTAATAAATCTTTAAAATTGCTACTGACTTGATATGGGAAACAACATAGAACTATGAAAATTAGGGTCTCACTCTGTCACTCAGGCTGGAGTGCAGTGATGCGGTCATAACTCATTGCAGCCTTAAACTCTTGGGCTCAAGCAATCCTGCATCAGCTTCCTGAGTAGCTGGTACTACAGGCACACACCACCATGTTACCATTCCCACCTAATTTTTCCTTATTTTTTTGTACAGATGGAATTTTGCTATGTTGCCCAGGCTGGTCTCAAACTCCTGGCCTCAAGCAATCCTGTCTTGGCCTCCCAAAGTGCTGGGATTACAGGCATGAGTCACCTCACCCAGCCTATTATTCAGATTCTTAATGTTAGCATTAATATCTATTGAGTTTCTTCTCCAATACAGATAATTGTAATGTAAGATCAGTCTTTGTTGCCATTGTATGAAATCGAGCCCTATATTGTTGCATGCAATTATTTGTATAGTTAGTTTTTTTTCTTTCTTTTTTTTTTTGTATAGTTAGTTTTTTATTAAAGATCTGGTTTACACCAATTTAAATCAGGCACTGGTTTCTGCAAATATTTTCCTTACTTGAGCATTCCCCATCCCCCATTTTGAGAAAATTAACATAATTGCACTTTCTTTTTTGCAAAAAAAAAATTGCAAAAATTAACATAATTGCACACTTTCTTTTCCTTTCTTTTCTTTTTTTAAACAGCAACCCAGGCTGTTAACTCTTCAGGATTCAAGAACACAGGTCAGCTGCATAACAAGAGCCTGTGAGGGACCAGTGATGAATCAGAATGTGCTTTATCCCAGCCATGGAATGCAAAGGGTTACACTCTGCATGGAACCACACAGCTTCAGTGGGGGAGGGGAAAGGGAATGATCGGATTTTCCTTGCTTGTCTGTGCTTGAGAGCACTCATCCTTTATCTTCCTACTGGAAAGAAGGTACTAGAAATTCCCCTTTCACTTAGTAAATAGAAGATAAGGGGGCTGGCTACGGGAATTAGAGAGAACTGGGTAATATCTCTAGAGCACTTTGGAATTCTTTCAGGGTAAGTGTTATAAGAACACAAATGATTTCTTTTATTGTTAAATTGTGCTCCTAGCATCGATAACTCTCCAAGTGAAGGCTTTTCTATTAAAATCTCTAGATGCTGTAAATCACGAGCTAACAAGAGAACTTTGCCATGTAATGAGGGAGGAGTCAAAAGCATGCAAAACCAGCTCTGAATTATTAATACCTTTGCCCCTGATTTCCCATTTCGAATTATGGTATACTGCCTGCTGGACAAACGTGAAAAGAGATAAGATAAGGAGGGCAGAAAGGTAGGAGAAATCATTGAAAACGTGAGCTCCAAAGTTCACACTGGAAACCAGGTGTGGTGTGGAGACAAAGAGATGTGCCTGGCAGAATTGAAGTCCACTAATGTGAGAAGGAAAAATAAACCCTGGAGTTATAACTCAGGAGTTACAGGACAGGAAGGACGTCAGAAAGTGGAAACTTAAGAATGTAGCTCTGACTTGGGCGGTGCAAGGCAATATATGTAACCAAAGCGTTTGTACCCCGTAATATTCTGAAATAATTTTAAAAAGCAATATATGAAAAGTAAAAAAAAAAAAAAAAAAAAAAAGAATGAAATGGGCTGTGGGTTGTATAAACTTAAAATACCACACTTTGCAGACCAATACTACAGAAAATAGCCTCTCTCATTTCATTTTCGAGTTTATTTCATCTGCGAAGAATTAGCTCTGGGAACTATGTTAGCTAATTTATACTATTAAATTGTTCCTAAATGAGCAACTAATTAAGTACATTTCAGGGGATGTAATGATCGGTACCCCATTTTGTTTGCTGCAACTACTCACTTCCAAAGATGGATTCTATTTAAACTTCTCCATGTCCTTCTAACCTAAGTGTGCGTCATAAACAGTTTGGACTTTCACCAGTTTTCTTATCCATATCAGTTAAAGGCCCAGCTTCCTGGATTTTATTCCCTACCAGTCCCTTCCCCCCACCCACGCCCTTTTTCTACATGAGCTTTTCTCAAAATGTGGCTGACAGACCCTCTCTTGATGTCCCAGAGACCCTTTCAAAGGGTTCATGAGGTCAAAGACGATTTTCACAATAATTCTAAAACTAACTGCCTTTTTCACTGATGGTGCCAAAGCAAGTTTTATGCTGGGTAAAACTGCTGGTGCCTTAGCATGTCTGTCAGTGTACGGTGTCCTGCAACTGCACTGGTTGTCATTGTATTCTACACTGTCAGACCCTTGAAGTTTAAAAAAAAAAAGATGCAGTAAAAAATATCAATTTTATTAAACCTTAGTCCTTGAAGAAATGAAAGTACACATAAAGCACTTGTGCTGTGTACTGAAATATGACAATTTGAGCACTGGGTGATTGTTGGAGCTGCTGGCTGAACTAGCTGATTTCTCATGGAACACCTTTTTACCTGAAAATACAATTGCGAAGACGAACTGTGGCTACTCAGACTTCGGTATTTGGCAGGCATTTCCTTGAAAAAATGAAGTTAGCCTGTCACTTTAAGGAAAATAACTGACAATATTTTTGAATGAATTAATGAATAAATATTTTTTAAATCTCAGTGTTTCCAATATCATAAATATTCATAGATAAAACCCACGTAAACGAAAATCCTCAATGATATTTTAAGAGTGTCAAGGGGTTCTGAGACCAAGAAGTTTGAGAAGAGCCGCTCTCTATAAATGCTGTCCAAAGTGTGGTCTTTGGAAGTTTGGCTCTTGGGATGCTCTAATTCTGCACTATCCAGATATGTAGGATAATTTAAAGTAGCCACATGTGGTTATTTAAATTGACATTAAATACAATTTTAAAACTTCATGCAGCTGTACTGGCTACATTTTAAATGCTCAATAGCCAAAGCTGGATAACAGATTACGGAACATTTTATCATCACAGAAAGGACACGGTAGCCAAGGAGATCTGCATGCACCTTCCTCCTCCTGTTCCTTAGAAGCTAAAGGTTCTGTGAAATTCTGAAAGGAGGAAATAGTGTTTCATTTTGTTTCAGCATTTTCAAACTCATTTGAACATAGAACTTTATTTTTTGCATACCTCTATTCCCATTCTACAAAACATATTTTGAAAAATGCTATTCTGCCTTTTTCCAATATTTTTTAACTATTCCACTGAATATGAAGTTTTGTTATAAACAATTTTATGCCTCTTTTGGAAGCAAATAGATATAAATAATACATTAAATTATAGAAACCATCATCTAAATTTAAATTCATTCCTTTGTTCACAATGGGGATTTCCCTCTATTGGTGTATTTTTCAGTTCAAATTACTTTTTTGATTATTTGTAAACTTTTACCCCAGATAATGTTTGCCATCAGGTTATATATTTGAGTTTCCGACACAGCGTCTCAGAGACTGTACCCCTAATTGGGAATACCTGTGACTTCTGAGCATCCTCACCAGTCAGTAAGATTTTGCAAGCTTAGTTTTCTAAATAAACTTCACATTTTTGATTAGACTTACAGAAAAATTGCAAGAGTCACAGAGTTCCCATATACCCTGCACCCAGTTTCCCCTATTGTTGACATTACCATGACTTGTCTGTAAGCTTTACTTTTAAAGTTTCTAATATAAAAACAGTAGGTTTATTTTTTCCAAATTAAAATCATAATTTTGAATATGCTTTTTCAAGCCACACACTCACCAACAACCCACCTGAGTCATTATTCCAGGCTTTCCTTGAGTATAGTAAACTGAAGCTCCAGATAGTTAGCTTGTAGTCTTGTCACTTAAGACCAACAAGCCCCATCACACCTTCCCCAGGTATGTGAGCAGCTGGGCTGGTGACGTTGGCGCCGGGGCAGTGAGCGGGCAGTACTGGCTAGAAGCTACAGGGCAACAAGAAAATGGAGGTATTGAAGTCCTTGCCTTCGGCCAGGGGCAGGGAGCCAAGGTAGCGAAAATATGGAGTGAAACCGCAAAATGAAAAGTCAGCAATGGAGGACAGGTAAGACGGAGGCAGAAAGCTGAAAAACTCCTAGAAGGAAAGGAAATGCAGAGAAGTAGAAAGCATGGATTGCCAGCAGGTAAGTTCATGAGTTGGGAGGCAGCCATTAAGGACACTAAACTGGTATGGGCGAATTATGCATTCTCTGTAAGAAAATAGTTTATTAAAATAGGATGCATATTGATTAATTTGTATGCTGTCTTAAATTTTTTCTCTCATAACAGAAATTCATGAATATTCATATTTATGTTTCTGAATGTGTATACAAAGGCAATCTGGAAGGGCATACCCCAGAACTTATCTGATTTAGTTAAGTGAATGTATGAATGCGAGCATGAACTAACCCATGGATTCAAATACACCCGAATGTGTGAGTCAATGAATAGTCATAAGGAAACATGGGGAGTGCACTTTTCCATCTCTAGGATCTGAAAGGGAACATCTTCCAGACTCCAGGGCAGTTAAATTTTGCAGGAGTTGTTTATTTGTCAGGTGTAGCTGCTTGTAAGATAGTTATTCATAACTTGGAAAATGCCTGTACCTTTGAGGAACAATCTGAAAACCAAACAAGCATTTCTTTCTTCCTTCCTTAGGACTAAGTGGCACTTAGCAACAGTAAAGAGAAAATAAAACAAATTAAAAGTGGCCTTTATCACCATGTCTTTCTGAAGCAGAATACACTTTCCCTTAATTAACTGGTCAATGCCTTGATTCAAAGTATTGGGAGCATGCAGGGAACCAGGCACTCTTAGTTACCATCGGTGGGAGTGTAAATTGGTGCAAATATTTGGGAGATGATTTTGGTAATATTTATCCAAATTCTAAATGCACACGCTATCTAGTCAAGCAATTCCATTTCTGGGGGTTTATCTCCCGGAATGCATGCATAATGCATAGATATGAATGTACAACGATATTAATCGTTGGGACAGCATATGTTCAGGGACTCCCAGAAATAACCAGAATCATTTTGGAGAAAAATGATTCCCGTTTAAAGACAATAAAATTTGGATCTATCATACTTTATGCATAGCCATAATGTGTGACCACATTTGTTTCTACAGGTAAAGACAGATGACAATTGGGTCTCTAATAATCAAAAATTGGATACTTTCCTGGGGAGCATGTTAAGAAAAAAAAAACTGGAAGTAATCCAAATGTCC
>RJWJ010045268.1:0-11820 GCA_004363605.1 Indri indri
AAATCTAGCAGCTTTCCTCGTCCTCCTTAACCTCTTTGCTCCATTGGACACTGTCCACTTGTTTCTTAATCAGAAAGCATTAAGACTTTTTGATTTGTCTTTCTTTCTTCAGGCCTGTTGATAATAAACCTTGTACCTCTAAAAGTTCATTTCTTTAAAAATGAAGCAATACAAATTCAGCCAGGTAGCTGATCTTTTCTTCTAAAAGCCGCCCACATTCTCCCTTGTGTTTTCCATGTGGTTCTCTCCAGAAATGGAAGGTCAAATCCCTATCAGGTTTCAAGTATCTCTGACATTTCTTGATGGCTCATCTTTCTGACTCCAGCTGGAAAAAGTTTTCTGCTTTTAAAGGCTCATGTGATTAGATTGGGCCTACCTGGGTAATCCAAAATCATCTCCCCATTTGGGTCCATCACTTTAATGACATCAGTAGAGCCCCTTTTGCTACATAATGAAACATATTCACAAGTTCCAGGAATTAGGATGTGGTCACTTTTGGGGGGCCATTCTGCCTACCACAGTTGTCTTAGGTGTAACCTTCACCTGTCTCTTCTATCAGACCCTCTGCTTCATGCCAGTGTTACAGAACACATCCTCTAATTGTTCCTGAGTGAAAAAAAATATTTAACACTTTGCATAATTGAAAATATCTTTCTTAACCTCATAATTTATCAATTTCAAGATTGGAAATCATTTTCCTTGGAATTTATCTTTGATTTATATTTCTGTTGAGAAGTCCAGTGCCATTCTGATTTCTGAACCTTCATAAATAATCTCTTATTTTTTCCTTCCTGGAAGCTATTAAAAGCTCTCTAACTCATGTGCTTTGAAATTCCACAATAATACACTTTGGTGTAGATAATATTTATCCATTAAGCTGACAGCTTGTATGCTGCTGTCCTTCAGTTTTGAGAATGGTTGTTCTGATTTTCTTTGATAATTTTCTTTCTTTTATTTGCTGTACTACCTGTTAGATAGTCTACCTTTCTTTGCCTAATTGCCCTGGCTAGAAACTCCAGTATAATGTTGAAAAGAAGTGGCAACAATTGACATCCTTGTATTATTCCTGATTTTAGGTGAAAACGTTCATTCTTTCACAATTAACTATGATGTTAACTATGGATTTTTCATACATGCGCTTTATTAGGTTGAGGAAGTTCCCTTTTATTCCTAGTTTAAGTGCTTTTTTAAAAAAAAAATCAAGAAAGGGTGTTGGATTTTGTCAAACGCTTTTTCTTCATCTACTGAGATATGTCGTTTATGTTCTTTAGTCTATTAAAATGGTGAATTATATTGATTAGTTTTGTATGTTACACCAACCTTGCATTCTTGAGATAAATCCCACTTGGTCTTGCTGTATTATCCTTTTTCTATATTGCTAGCTTTGGTTTGCTAGTATTTTATTGAGGATTTTTATGTTACTATCCATAAAGTATATTAGCCAGAGGTTTTCCTGTGATGTCTTTGAATTTGTTATCCATTTCATTGAATTTTCAAGTGGGAATTAATTGCTTATAGCCCTAGTCTCAGGGCAAGACTCCAAATAAGTCACTTAAGGCAAATCAAAATTTCTGTATGTAGGAGAAAAAGAAAGGTATATAATCCTTTGATGTTCCTTCTAGCTTCCTTCTCCTTTCTCAAACCAGTAAAACCTGCTTTTCATATTCCAAATCTTACTGTCGCTCAATCATCTATGACGCCCTGGTAAGTCATCATTTACTCGCTCCCAGAATAAGCCCTTTTGATTTACCTCGTCATCCACTCACCTCCCACCTGTAAGTTGTCAGGAGTAGGGTCAAGCACACTTTAGTAGTTAAGCCCGGTTGCACATGGGTGGAACCTTAGGCACAAGAAAGGAAGCAACGAAGACCGTGATATCAGAGAGTAAAACTAAACCAGGTAGTGGTGCCGCCTTAGGAAGTCTTGGGCATGAAGATGGGTGGCTGGGACCCTGCAGATTTTAGCGGGAACAGACCCAGCAGTGGGCTCGGAGCTAGCAACTCCGGAAAGGGCTGCGGACAAGTGAGACCGTGCGGACAGTTTCTGTTGCTCTGGAAAGGACACGAGAGAGAGAAACTTTCCCACGGCTCTGCCGGGCTCGCGCTGCCTGTCGGTCTGCGCGGGGTCAGAGCCCGGCGCCGCCCACGCGCGGCTGCGGCGGGAGCCGGCGGAGGCGGCAGCGAGCGCCCGGGCGCCCAGTCCGAGGCCGCGGGGTCGGGGCTGCCGGCGCAGCTCGAGCGCTTTCCGAGGGGTTTGGCTCCTGTCGCTTCCCGTCTCGCCGAACCGGCTTCGCCGCCTCCGGAGCCGCCGCGGGTCCTCAGAGCCTGGTTGCCGGCGACCCGGAGCGCCGGGAGGGGGCGCGGAGCGGGAGGCTCCGGACGCGGACACAGGTAAGGGCCGGCGGCTTGGAGCCTGGGTGCGGCGGCGGCGCCTTCCCGAGGGGGCCCGGCCTCGGCCCGGCCCTGCCCGGTCGCCGAGGCTCGGGCCCCCACGCTGGCCCAAGCGAGGACGCGCCGAGGGGCTGGGACGGAGCTGGGGCTGGGCTGCGCTGGCCCGGCTGTCTGTCGCCCGGCCTCAGGTGACGCAGCGGCGGCTTAACTTTCGCACCTGAGACTCGGCTTGGCGGCCTCCGGGCGCGCCCTGCCAGAGGGTGGAACTGCATTGGGCTGGAAACCTGAGCGCTCGCGGCGAGGCGCCGGGGGCGTGGTGGGGTGGCTGGGGTGGGTGCGAGGGGTCCAGTATTGAACGCTCTCCGGGTCGAGGCGAGGAGCTGCGTCCTGTTTAATCTCAGAGCTTGTGGGGAGAGGCGGCACACACCCCCTTCCACGGCCGCTTCCCTCTGCATAGATCCACTTTCTTTTGTCTGGTCCATTTCAGTATCGGCGTTTCGGTTGCTTTTGTTGCAGCCTTGGGTCCGGAGTGTACAGATTTGCGGCTAGGCAGAGGTCATGAGTACAAGCTCTAAAATGTACGGGGTGGAAGTGGGGAGGGGGTCCTTTGGGGGGAAATTATTATTAGTGCCATTATAGCAGTAACGTGTATATTACCGTGTTCTTTTCGAGGTAGTGCTCGATATTCTTGTAGCATCTAATAGTTTTAAGTGCACCTGTGAGAGCGTTCATTAGTTAACTTCAAAGGAATATTATGTGGGCAGGTTACTGTTAAATTACCCCCATTTTATAGACTAGTCAGCTGAGGCACCCAGGAAGGAAACTGATTTTATCAAAACTAGGCAGTCCTTGTGGAAGCTGTGATTAGAACTTGTCTGACTGAGAGTTGTCCTTGGTGCGGTTAGTCTTTCAGCCTCAAACAAAATTTAGCAAGCAAAGAGTACCAGTCTGATACTCACTCTATTTTCACTTCCTCGTTAAATATTACAATCTTTCGTATAGAGTTGAATCCTTTCAAACTCCTGGAATAGTACTGTTAAAAGTGATATTTAAAAGATCAGAATCATTTCAGTTGTTGAATGCTATGTTCACTAGAGTCATAGTAAGGCGTAAAATTCATTTGTCTTTCATCTGTCAAATCTTTCATCTTCTGGGTAAATACACTGCTACTGGCAGCCCAAAGATACTTGGTGATGTTAATAACAAAGACTGTCAATATTTATTCAATAAGTAAGTATAAAGGAGGAGGCGAGCTGCTAGATATCCCCGAATATTGAGCAGCAGCAAAGTTTTCTTTTCTCATAAACGATTGAAAATTTGGGATTAGTTCAATGAAAATTAACTTGTAATTGTGTGCATATTATGTTGTGCTTTCTTATCTCCCAAGAGCCATCAACAATTTACCAGTTTTCCTAGGGTTTGCTCTTAAACTGTTTTGCCAATGGATCTTTTATCGCCCTATTTTTCTTCCTCTCTTTTGTTTTTATGTATTGGTTTTTCAAAGTAAAGGTTTTTTTCTTATAAAATATAAGGAAGAGTATTGAAAAAAGCAACAAGCTTTCTTTCTTGGTAAAATATATTTAACTAGGATTTTTATGAGTATATCTGTGGCCACATACCAGCCTCTTTAATAAGTAACTCTCATACATCAAACAGGACTTCTTCTAGGCAAGTATGTAATAAATTAATAACCACTTTTAATAGATCTCTGTAATATTTTATGACATACCTACCTGAATAATAGTATTTTTTACTCATGTAAAACCTTTTTTAATCAGGGAGCATAAAGTTAAAAAATTTCATTTAAATTTTGCTAACTGTGTAGCACAAATTTTAGGGAACAATGTGCCTAGACTTAATTGTTCCCTCATGAAACAAACACAATTCTCTTTCCCTTATGCCACCTCCACTCAGCTATCTGAGAAAAGAATAATGACCTATCCTTTTCTTTATAGGGATATTTAGAGAATTAATGAACTAGTGTCTAGAAAATAGTTTGAACTCCATGGAAGAAAGCTGCTTTGTAACTTCAGAGTGTGATATAGAATTATCAAACACTTTCCCCTGCTTTATATTTTCAAAGAGGATGGTCATTCCACGTAGTCACCTTAGGAGGCTAAGAACTTATTCCAATAGTGCTGCTATAATTTATAATTATTTTGAATCTTTTGAAAATTCTAGTCAATTTATAAGCAAGTTAAAAACATTTTATGATCACTTTTATAAACACTTGTTTTTGTTTTTTTATTCAAAAAAACTGTTACTCAGCTTCAGCACTTATTTTATCTGCTAAACTTGGGAAAATGATTTCTACATGGTTGCAAAACTCAGTTTTACCTTCAAGATTTCACTGCTATTAAGGATATTTAACGGATTATCCTGATGGCTGTGAAGGCAATTTCAAATGGCAGTTTAGAAATGGTTTAAAATAGTGGGAAACATTAGTAGAATGAATTTGCCACCTTCCCAGAGGACTACTCTGAAGGGAGCAATGCTTACTTGTAGGCTAAATGTCTATACTTATGTGTACATTTGCATGCTAGGAAACATTTTGAAACTGATAATCTGTATTATAACCAGTTACCTCTTCTCATCACAGTGATTTTTTGGGAATCAGATATTTCACATATATGTTAAGCAGACTGCATTAAGTAGATCCATATCATACTGGAGCAGTATTGCATTGGGAGTATATTTGGAACTTCACTTAAATTTAAGTGTAAATTTTTGTAATAGTTTAAAATCATAAAATTTGGCTCATGTTTTTTGTTTTGAGTGTATACACCTGGGACAAAATAGCCTCATCAAAATGTAAAATTACTATTTTCAAAAAAATTACTAGCAAGTTGTGTGTGCAACAGACTTTCCTGATCACATGACTGTCAAAAGACAAAATTTCACTAAATTTAGTTTAAATATTTAGTTGGCTTTTATTAGCAAGTCTAGAATTGGGCAGCATCTCATTCTGTAAAATAGAATGCATGCTCCACTGGGCATCGCAGAATAGTTGAGTTTTGAAATAGAATTAAAGGGAGGATTGTTTAACATCTGATTACTTCAGGTTACTTTTCTGTAAGGATTAATGTAGAGAGGACTTCCTTATCATGCCAGCTCCTGTTGACTGGGCCCCTTCAGATTGGTTGCAGTGAATCTCCTGTTTTGAGGAAAAACTGGTCTGTTTGGGTTTTACCTGCTTCCTTAAAGTTTCATTTTGATTATCTGGCAGCATGAGTGACTCCATTTTGATTTGGTCTGTTGGGGCCTAGCATAGGAGATCTGTCTAAACAATGGCCTCCTATAAATTTTATTTAACAAATCCCCCCCTTTGGTCTATCACTTAGGTGCTTGACCAAAACTTAGGGCATTAGCCTACTCCGAGTTACCATCATTCCAGGTTTTCAGTCTCAACAGGTCATTCATAGGTTAAGTATCCTCATTATCACAGGTTTCTTTGAGCTTTTGTCATTCTGGCTGGAGAGAGATCATTTGGCATTCAGCAGATGGCTGGTATGCAGTCATTTAAAACTTTTGAGAGAATAGGGCACACTAGGAAGGCTACTTTTATGTCTATCAGGAGGATAATAGCAAGAGTTTGGACCTTAATCAAGGTCCCCATGAACCAAACTAACTAAAATCAAACAGATCAAAGAATGGGCCAGATAAATGATTCACCCATTCTAAGCAAGTAGCCTGTTCTTCAGTTTTTGCAAGTGAGTCTCTACAGTACTGACATATTTATCCATGTGCAACAAGAAGTGTTAGCAACTACACAGGCTCTTCCTTGTTTGGCCAGTAGATAATCTAGAACAATTCTATTATCTAGCATAACTTTTGCAAGAGAATTCAAAGAAACCTGCCATGCAGCTATAGCATTTGCAGTAGAGTCTGCTATAGAGGCAACTGTGAGGGATAAATTTCTAATCATTGCTTCTTTTATCTTTACTCTAAGCCACAGGAAAAGTGACCTAACAAATGATGTCCATCCAGATGGCGTAATGCCTCCTGGCAATGTTCTCTTTAACCTATGATGTTAAAGGTTAAGAGCTTAAGAGGAAAGGACCGGTGTTCCACTTGACAGATTATGGAGTTACAAGGGCACCATTAAAGTTCTTAACCCACATTGGCTCTTCATTCTCTACCTGTCAAGGCATGAGGTTGCCCATACATAACATTGACCACAAATCCTCCGTAAATAAAGGGTGTACCCTTTGGATGCACATAAGGCCTCTTTCTAGTTCTGTTGTTCATGGGTATATTGCTTGAAATGGTGGATTTAGCAGTCCTAGCCAAGGGTCTAATGTGGAGCTTTTACAGGTTAAAAGCACTATGATACCCTGGCACATAAGTCAGTTTGTAAGAAACTCCGTATGGGCTTTTGGTATAATCCTGTGTCATGATACACTCATTTGGACCTGGTTCTTGTATTCCATGACTGGGTTAAATTGAAACAGAGAGTGAGAACAAGTGGGTCTTAGAAGTCTGACTCTATAAAAGGGACCACTAGTACAATTTGAAAAAACAATTGTGTTAGGAATGTTGCTAAATTAGCCACTGGGTAGACTAAAGGATCTCTTAAGTTACATGAAGACTTGGGTTTGGCATGACGGATCTAACACTTCGTGAAGTTACCTGTGGAAGCCACTGATTGCAAAATTCTAGTTACAGCATTATCCTGCTAAGCAGAAGAGGTAGATATAAGTAAGAAAAAATTAAGAGGAGTGAGAGTTTCATTATGATGGGGAATCTTGATCTTATATCTTGGGAAAAGGCATACACAGTGTGAAGTGATTAACCTGATTTTTAAGGTCTCTGGTTTGAGAAGAGGACCACTTGGTATCAGAATGTATTCTTGTATTTAAGAGTTGTAGGCGGTATCAGGAGTTGTTCTTGTAATTTGAGTTTCGCTGCTATGTCTGTAGTCAGGACCACTTGGTAGGGTCCTTTAGAGTGGGGCTCAAGGGCACTCTTTCTTTGGTGGTGTTTCCTGAACACCCAATTGCCAGATTCCAGGCTATGTCCAGCAAGACTTTTTGGATCTGTGTCTTGAATGGCTTCTTTGACCTATCGATGATAACTTTTAACATAGTACATTAAGATTTTATAATACATGTCATTTCAGCTGGGTCAATTGGGAGTCTGCATTTGGTGTAATAATACCCAGAGGCATAGGTTGACCAGTAATAATTTCATAAGGATTTAACCTGTGTTTTCTGCCAGGGGTGCTCCAAAGATTTGTGAGAGCCAGAGGCAGAATTTTAGGCCAAGGAAGGCCAGTAGTTTCAGATAATTTGGAAATTCGGAACTTAAGTATCCTGTTAGTTCTTTCTACCTTATTGGCAGACTGAGAGTGGTAAGAACAATGATAATGCCAGACTGTTTGTAAAAATTTGTGTAGTACTTGAATTACCTGTCTGGTAAAATGAGTGTCTCAGTTACTTGAAATGGCATTTAGAATACCTCAGGTTAGAATTACTACTTGTGGCATTTTTTGTTTGCTACAGTGAGGGCATTAGCCTTTGGGCATGGGAAGGCCTCAATCCATCCAGAGAACGTACTATAGCAAGTACATAGTAATAATCCATACTTGGTTGGATGAAATCTAATTGTAGATGTTTAAATGGATCTGATGGATAGGCTGGGGAAGTGGGCAGGGGGTGTCATTCCAGGGAGACTGTAAAGAGACTTCCTTGGCTTACGAGTTTGGGAGGTTAAGTATTGATTATAAATAGCTTTTCTAACTTTTTGACAATTTCCCCACCAACACTTGTTGATTGTACCAGCTTACCATTATGGGTAAGGGAATGTAAGGATCATAGCAAAGTTCCCTTAAGGGAGTCTGGGAGCACCAAGTGGCTGTCTTGGCTTCCCCACAACTTGGAAAGGAAATTAAAATAGCATCCTTCTGATTTGCAGTATTCTTTTTAATCTTTAGGGGCATTTTCTTGTCCATCAGCAAAAGCATCTGGGTGTAAGGAAGCAAAGTTAGGCAGCATTCCTTACTGTTTCTAGCTGTTGGATTTAGATAACAGACCTCACAGAGTTGAGTAACATTTTGGCATGAAAGTCAGCTAGACTACTTCCCTGATATTCAGGCTCAGTTCTCTGTGTATGAGCCTCTATTTTTATGACAGTAATCTCTTTGGGCAGCAGTATCCAGCAAGGAACTCATCAACTTGTGGGCCATTTTTTATGATATGCCTTCAGACTTCCAGATATTTCAGATGTACACTAAATGAGAACCACTTGCGCAGGTAATCATTTTGACCCAAATTTTTATTGTTGCAGCTCCTTTCCTTTCTGTGTGTGTGTGTGTGTGTGTGTGTGTGTGTGTGTGTATGTGTAAAAGACTCTTTAGTAATTCAGGCTTAAATGGAAATCTAATACTGTTTTATGTACTCTGCAAAGCAAAATAAATGTTTTATGTTTTTCATATTGAGAAATGCTTATGATCTGGGATGCAAAATATATGGTTTACATATTCCTAATAAGACAAATAAATTTTAAAGTTTTGTAAAATTATAAAATACTTCAAATATACACAACACAGAGAATAATATACTGAATACCCATGTTCCCATTGCTTAGCTCCATAAAAGATTAACATTTCAGTATTTTTCTTATTTTTAAAAAGAAAAATGCAGATAAAATTTAAGCCCCCTTAGATTTCTTCCTAGAGGTTACTGTTATCCTAAACTTTGTGTCTGTCATTCCCATGCATGTTTTTGTACCTATGCTACACATGCATGTATCGCTAAACAAAATGTAACATTGTTTCACATGCTTTAAAACTTTGTATAAGTCTTACTGTCCTGTGTTCTTTAATGTGTATATTTCTGCAGCCTTTTTTATTCAAAATAATTTTGAGTTCTTTCTAGATACATGTAGCTTTGATGTATTAAGTTTTATTGCTATGTAGTATGGCATTTTATGAATGAGTACAAATTTATTCATCAAAGCAATTGATGCACACTTCAGTTTCCAATTTTTTGGTGTTACTGAAAAGTGTTGCTAAAATGAACATTCCCATGTAATGTAATGTTTCCTTATGCACATACAAACCCAGAAGTTAAGCTACAAATCCACAGATAACGTATATTCTGTCTTACCAGATCTCACCAAATTGCTTTCCAAAATGGTTGTACCTGGTTATACCTACCTGTAGTAGTTTATGAGATTCTTGTTGGTCTGTATCATTTTTATATTTGGTATTGTAAGATTATTTAATTTTTCCCACTGTGAGAGGTGTAAAATGGTATTTTGTTTTAATTTTTATTTTCCTGATTTCTGGTGGGGTTGAAAACTTTTTATATGATTGTTGGCCATTTTGGTCTCCTCTTCTAGGAACTGCCCTTTAATACTCTTTGTTCATTTTTTCCTGTTGGATATTTTTCTTTTTAAAAATTTGTGTCGTAGAGTGAGACTCTCTCTTAAAAAAATTGTGTTATAGGATTAATTGTAGCTATTAACCATTTGCTTATATTTATAAATTTCTTATTCCAGTTTGTGGATTGTCTCTTAATTTTCTTTTCTTATACTGAAGTTAAACATTTATCAATATTTCAATTCATCAATATATTCTACTCTGTTTTTTGAAACAGTTTTATGACCTAGCATGTAGTCACAACTTCAATCTTCCCAATGTTTGCAGCTTTCTACCTTACTTTCAAAACTTCTTTATTGATAAGGTAGGGTATAAAGAAAGAAAGAAACACGCCACACAGTTTTTCATTGGAATATACATAAAATTATTAAGCTTTAAAAATTCATATTAAAGAGTCTCTCAGTTCAAAAACGGCAGCTTAGCTAGCAACCTCCAGTGTAGCCTTTTCTCATTTTTCATGAAATTCCTATGAAGATGTAGAATGAAATAAAAACTCGCCACAAAACCAGAATTTTTGTGGACTCTGTCAATTTATTGGACCCTGTTTTATTTTAAGGCTGTCTAAAGGAGAATACTTCTGACGTCACCCAAATGTGATCAAGACCGAATGTAGATCTTGAGGTTTTCACCTTGGAGCTAGTTTCTGCTCCCGTGCCTTACATTCTGTTTTTCCTATTGTAGACAGCTAGAATGCCAGTAGGTTGGGGAGGACAGCCAATGATGTTTTTTGCCTGTGTTCCAGTAAGTGACTTTTCAGAGAGCATGTCCCCCATCCCAACTTAGAATTCTCTGTCACAACTTTAACTCACCTCCCTTCTCTGAGCCTTAGAAATCTCAAGACTCTAGAATATAAGGACACCCTCCTAACAAAATGGTGAGAATAATTTGAGAAGTTATTAGAGTTCTCTGGGCCTTAGTTTATTCATCTATAAAATGGAGTTAACGGTTCCTACTTCATAGGAATGTCTTGATGATTAAAGGTGCTAATGCACTTAATAAGTACTAGACTCAAAAATAGTAGCTAGTTTTCAAAACAATAATATCAACCTTTGTCTTCATGTTTTATGTGTGGAGATTTTAATTTTAAAAATATGGAAGATATACTACTTTCTGGCTCATGGCTAATAAAAAAGGGGAAAAGTATACATTTTTTGATGGATAGTTTCATATACAGGATTGTAAATAATTGTAACACATCCAGTAACGTATAATCATCCAACCACATATGATGTCATGAAACTCAGACTGTGTTCTGTAATAGAGTCTCTAAAAAGTCAATCTCTATACTAGCTTTATGAGGCTAATGAGACCAGCTTCCTTTGGTGGCATTTGCTAAATTTATCCTGATGATGCCAATAAATTATGCTCTGACTTTAAGCAGAGTAAGGGCAGGATTTTTATTTTTGTCTTGCTTATACTTGCTTTCTTTTTAACTCATTCATTCTGATAAGTGCCCAGCACTGTGCTAGCAGTAAAATATATTAAACTGTTGAGGAGTTTGCAACTCAGCAAAGATGACAGACATGGGACAAGTAATCAAGACTGTGATGAATATCCTGAAGGAGTCCTAAAAATGGCCTTTGGAGGAAAATAAGAGGGGGTCATACCTAGGCTTGACACTACCCCACCAGGAAGGGCATTAAGCTGAGACCTGAAAGCTATGGCAGTACTCCCTAGAGGCTAGAGACAAGATTTCCGGAGATCCACGGATTAAAGCAGGAGGAGGGAGCCTGTAGAGTGGAGGTGCTGAAAGAGGGGCTGGACTGCTGGACAGTAGAGCAGACTTGGGCAGTGCATTGGCAGCAGCCTGGTCAGCAGAGGACTACAAAGCCCCTGAAGGGAGCAGGAGAAGAATATTATGTTTTGCATTTTTTTATTTTTTTTTAATTTCTGCATATTATGGGGGTACAAATGTTTAGGTTACATTGCCCTTGCCCTCCCCTCCACAGTCAGAGCTTCAAGCACGTCCATCCGCAATGTGGTGCGCATCGCACTCATTATGTATGTATATACTCATTATGTATGTATATACCCATCCCGCCCTCCCCC
>RJWJ010045269.1:0-11578 GCA_004363605.1 Indri indri
TTATAGCTGCATAATTTTGAGTGTAGTTGGATAAAGATAAGGAGAAAACCAAATACAGTAAAAAGGTCACTCATACCTGTTAAGAGGATGATGTTATCTGTATTGTCCACCTAGGTGCCTTATATTTAATTGAATGTACCAGAGAGCTTCCTATAAGGTAACTTTTCTAAAAGGCAGAAGAAAGGAGACAGTAGAGTGTAATATAAACCCATTGGAACAGGGATACTAGGAAAACATTTAGAATATTCTGTTCACAAGGACCACTTTTCTAACATCTGTTACTTGGCCTTCAAATTCAAATTCTAGCTCCTATTACAAATCAGTTCAGTTATTATTTATATCTTAGAAATTCTTTATAGAATAAGCAACATAGGAGTATCACTCTTATTTGTTATATGAAAACAAAAAGTATGTTGGAGAAAGGACTGAAGCAAGATTAACAACCTAGAGGGACTCATTAAGCAGCAAAGAGGTAAGTATTGATTTAACTTAACATAGTATCTATAGTCTGTTTTCATATTGTAAGGCAGGGAATTCGCATAATCTATTAAAAGTCCTTTAGAGAGCACAGAGCAGACTGTGAGGCTAATTTCTAAATGTACTAAATGTTTTAGGAGTTAGGTCTGCTGAGCAGTTTAATCTGAATTAATTGTTTTCTTCTGAAAGACAGGTAGAAATGAACTCTGTCCTGCCTTCAGCATCCCCTCTGCACATACACATATACACACAGAAAGTTGGAATTAGGCACATACTCTAATAACTTCTAATAGCTAGTTGATCACACTAAAGATTAGAGATTATGATATTATGGCTGTAACTAGAAGGCCTTATTAAAAAGTGATTACATTGGGATAACTTTTGTTCCATTATAACTTTTTAGGTAGACAATGCTAATAATAATAGCATTTTACCACATGCTAGGCAGTGGTCCAGCTCTTTACATTTAATTGTCAACAACCTAATGAAATAGATACAATTATTAAACTCAATTTGCAGCCAGGCCTGGCAGCATATGCCTATAGTCCCTGCCACTCAGGAGGCTGAGGTGGGAGGATTACTTGAGCCCAGGAGTTCAAGTCCAGCCTGGGCAATATAGCAAGACCCCCATCTCTTAATTAAAAAAAAAAAACAAAAACCTCAATTTGCAGATGAAGAAACTGATACACAAAGAGGTAAAAATAACTTGTGCTGCTTTACAGACTAGAAAGTAGTAGAAGCAGGATTTGAAGTCACATAGTCTGGCCCCAATCTGTGCCCATAACCACTATGCTGTAATGCTAAAAGAACCACATAATCTTACCACTGATGCTGTCTTTAGTTACCTGGCTCTTACAAAGTTTTTATGCCTCTCACTCAATTTATTTGTGGTATTTCTTTATTATAACTAATCCTATAGGATTCCACCAGGAATCTCTTTACCAGTGTATGAGATTTAGAAGATAAGAATTCTTTTTAACAAGTAAGTATTAATAGTTACCCAACTCTAGATAGAAAGTGAAAAGTATACTTCTAGGAACTGTTTAAACAGTTAATATGAGAAGGTA
This sequence comes from Indri indri, assembly GCA_004363605.1. Taxonomy (NCBI): domain Eukaryota; kingdom Metazoa; phylum Chordata; class Mammalia; order Primates; family Indriidae; genus Indri; species Indri indri. Next base: position 1,545 of record RJWJ010045269.1, read on the forward strand.
GGAGATCCTGAGAACTTAGTTTACTTTGAAAAGCTGTTTAGCCACAGGGTAAATTGTGCCTTTTTCTGTCAAGAAATTTATACTTTGACAAGGTAGATTAAATATTTGGTTGTTTTCTAGAACACTCTTGTAGGATAGGTTAATATTAATAACCCAGTTTATGCAGGAGATACTCTAAACACAGAAAAGAATGTTAATAGCTCTAAAATCTCAAAGTAGTTCCAGAATCAGAAATACCCTCCTTGGAGTTGTGTACTTACTTAGCTAGTATTGCCTTGCAGTCTCTACTTTGAAGAAAAAACAAACTGCCAGGATTTGAATTAGATGCTAAGTGCTTTGCAAGCAAATACAGAGCATTAAACTCAGAGAAGTGTTTCCATTTTCACCTGGGACCTTGTTATCTAAAGCATTTCATTTAAATGATTTAGTTCCTTTAAAAAAAAAGTCATACCTTTCAAGGTTAGTCTAAGCCATAGCATCTCCTCATTTTTGTGTCAGCAAAAAATAATAGTCATGTGCATAGAAGATGACTTGCTACTTTCCAGTTGTCTTTCCATTTTTTCTTCTCCAACGTTTCCCTGTGTTTCCTTAATGAGAACATCATCCCCATCTCTGCCAGGAAAATAAGTAACATTTTTCCATGTAGGCAACTTTTTTAGTTCCCCTTTGAACTGGAACAGACCCATATTATAGTCCAAAGAGTAGAAACTTTAGTTCTTTCTGAAGTACTTCACTTCCCCCTTAGACAACTGGAAGAAGTTATTTAAAAATTAGGCAATTCGACTATTAGTATAAGGCAGTTAATATTAACAATTCTAATCTTAAAGCATGTAGTTTTTATTTGATCCTTTTGATGCCTGCTTCCAAGAAATACCCTAACATAAACCTCTGATTCTTCCTTTTATTCGCCCAATTCTCCTTGATCCTCTTTGGTCCTCTCGCTCTGAGAGATGTTGGCCCCAATTTCCTGAGTTGGAGGGATGCACAAGGCTTGCACAATGTGTCCGAAGTTGAGGTCATGCAAGAAGACAAATTTTAGCTTTAGGTCTTGTGCACATCATATCTTATAAATTACCTACAAGGTAATTTTTGTGTGTGTTGCAGAAATTTAAAAAGGTGAAACCAATTAAATTTTTGCAGTGTGAAGAGGATAGGAGAGAAACAGAAGTGATACAAATGTTGGGGGAGGAAATCAACTTTGGAAAACACAGAATTTCACTGGGTCCCAGTAGTAAAAGTTTGTCCTCTGCTTTTGTGACGTTAAGTTTTACGCAACCTATGCCAAGGTGAAAAATGCTTTAATCAGCATCATTGTCATCGTTATTTCCTCTCTGCTTTTAATAGTCTTGCTTATTTAAATCCCAATTAAGAATTTTCTCTGAGAAGTGTGATGTTCTTCATAGTAAATTATAGTCAATTGGGTGTGCGGAGTTGTTTGTTGTCGTTACTGTTTTATTTTAATGCTCTTATACTTAGTTCCCCTGTCCTTCACTGTACATACCAGATGGTGAAAGCAGAAGGGGAGACAAATCAGTACCTTCTGTCTTCTCGTTGGAGAATCTGAAGAAAGAAAGTGACCACCATTGCTCGTGGCTTCTTTCCCATTTGCCCTCCATGAGCACACACAAACACACACATGCATACCCCATACCCTGTCGCTATCAAAATATACTTCTCATTGCCTCCCAAATGCAAGTGAGAATTTCTGTTCCTGTGGCTTTGCCCAACACATTATTGTTCCTTGCCTAGAATGCTGCCTTCTCTATTTTCTGCTAAAGAGGTGACAATGACCAGTGGAAAGCCCAGAAATTTTGTGATAAGATAGACTTGAATCAGATCCCAGATCTACCACCTACTGTTTGACTTTAGGCAAGTTACTTACTTTCACTGAGAATTAGTTTCCTCATCTGTAAAACGAAGATTAATAACACTTCACAAAGTTTTTATGAGGGTTAAATGGAGGAAAAAAATAGAAAGCAGTCAACAAATATTGACTCCTTTCTCTGTAGTTTCCCCTTTTGTAAGTTGGCCTATTCTTCAGACTTCAAGTTCTACCTTCTCAAAGCTTATTCTCTGAAGTACTTACTTGGCACGGCATGCTACCTCAGTATTGTTTGTTGTCTTGTATTTACTTTCTCCCGAAGTTGCATATAAGTTTCTTGAGAGCTAAAGCTCTGTTGAAACGAACTCTTCAATTTCTGACATAGCCTTGTTAAATATGGTAGGCTCAGATGTATGATGGTGTATAATTTGAAAATGGAAAGTGACTCCCTAAGCATGTGATTCATTAAGTTGGAAGAAGTTTTGATTCCATTACATTTTCTTGGCACAATAAGGGAAATGGCCTGAGAAGTACTTTCTTAACTTAGGGAATCTAAAAGGTAGCCATCAAATCCAGAAAAAGACTTCTTGTACTTCCATTGATGCAGAGAGAGCTTGATTGAGTATGTACATCTGAGACAATGTTCTCTAAACTTTTAGAGCATGTTTGAATGTCTGATAAAGAATGTACTTATACATTCTTAACCAAAGAATTGTCCTCTGATAGGAAAGTTATGTCCTTCCACTGAATATGTATCTTCAGTGACAATATCCATGGAACATAAGGGAAGATGAGGACACCTGTTCAGCTAGCCAGATCAGCTAGAATTAACCATTGGCCGCCAAAGAAGAGACAGATGTCATAGCCAGATTACTGCTGCATTAGACACAACAATCTAGTAACATATTCCCCTAACCAGAAAATGACCATCAGGTGGAGCTGAATAGTGGGGTTTTTGGTCCACATTAACACACAATCCCTAGTAGGATCAAAACCCTTTGACAAATAGGCGAAATTGTAAGAGGTCAGTCTCACTATACATGTCAAAAATTGCCAAAGACTGCTAGGATTAAATTCAAGATTTGACATTTTATGCTTAGATAAATCTTTATCCACATGACCAGAACTTGTTTTCCAAAAGAAAAAGAGGCACCTTTGTTACATTGCAGTCTTAAATGTGGACTTCTGCCATCTACCCCCCTTTGAATTATTTGACTTTTAATTTTTTATAATCCCTCACCTTTTGATATATCTCATTTTAAGCTGTAATGCAAGAATAGTATTTTTCTGTACTATAATTTATCTACCTCAGACTTATCCAGGTACTAATCTGTCATTTCTCACCTTTGAAAGGCAAATAGAAGGAAAACTTTTTGATAATAATGAAATATTTTACAGCCATTATGAACGGAACAAGGTTTTGAGGCCTCATCTTTGCTGTTAGTTTCTTTTACCCTCCAAATCCTTGATTCTTAGGACAGCCTAGTAGCTGAAACTTGGAACTTCAGTACAAAATCTTGAATCACAGTAATGATCTGGCTTTGGGCGTTGCAGCTCACTGATTTTTGTGTGTTCCGATGGAGAAAAACTAGCATTGTCACCTTTTTGTTCTTGATATATAGGGACCTTGCACTATGGGACTACACAGAGAGATGTTTCTAATGTGCTATATCTGTGTCTCTTGTCATTGAGGTAATTGTCATGAGAAAACCCTGGACAACAGCCATGATAAACAGAAATATTTTGACAACTCACAGTCACTGGATGCTGCTGAAGAAGAACCCTCTGAGAGAGGAACAGAGGAGGACCCTGTACTCTCTGTTGAACATTCAGGGAGGGACTCAGATGCCCTTAGACTTGAAAGTAAGTTGATTTGACCTGAGCTGTGCTTCTGGGGAAAAATCAACTCTCAAGCTTTAAGCTTAGGCTTTCTCAACTTTCAGGAGTTTGTTTCCTTCTTTGAACAGTCACTCATTGGCCAGGCACAGTGGCTCATGCATGAAATCCTAGCACTTTGGGAGGCTGAGGGAGGAGGACCGCTTGAGCCCAGGAGTTTGAGGTTGCAGCAAGCTATGATGATGCCACTGCACTCTCTCCTGGGTAACAGAGCGAGACCCTGTATCAGAAAAACCAAAAAAAGTCCAGTCACTCATGTTATGGAGTCATGAGGGTGACCCTCAGGTGATAAGTGGTAAGGCAGAAGATAAGCTGTAATGTGAAAGTGCTCTTCACACTTTCTTTTTACTCTACCTCAATGTCTTTTGCTAGAAAAAAATTTGATTTGTTGTGTACCAGTCTTTCTTCTCCATATCACTACTCTGTTGAGTAAGTCATTGAAAAAAGGAAGATAAGTTGTGTGTACACTAACCCAATAAAATGGGAAGATTTGGAATAATGGGTGTACCTACCAGGCCCTCTCCTAAGATTCCATTTTATGACCACATTTTGAGCTATGCTGTACTGAACATTTCTTGCTAAGATTATCAGTCAATTCAGAATTGACTGAATTTAATGACTTCTTTTTAATATTCGTCCTACTTGACCGCTTTACTGCATTTGGAACGATGCATGTAATGCACAGCTCCTCACTTCTTGAAACTCTCTCCTTTCCTCTTGGCTTCTGGAATGTCGCTTGCTCTTGGCTTTCTCCTGTCCTCAGGCCATCTTTTAAAGTTTCTTTAACTTATTCTTTATTCTGTCCTATATTCGTTGGATTACTCAGGATCGTAACTGTGATCTTCTTTTCTCATCCCTCTCTATGTTATCTCTTGGGGATTCAGATACCTTTGACTTCATCAGTGACTCCAAATCCATATCTTCATCTAAGGCATTCTCTACAACTCCGGATCTTATCTCCACTTTGTTTAGTGTAGTCTTGATCTGGATATGACACAGGCACTTTAAATTTAACATATCCAAAACTGAACTTTTCATTTTCGCCCTGTTTCCTGAAATGCTGCTAATTTCTGTATTACTGATCTCTGTTAATGGCATCACAACTCACCCAGGCACTACTATATCCAATCAATCTCTAAAACCTGTTGGAATCTATCATCTCTTTATCTATTCCCTCTGCCACTGACTGAATTCAGGCTTTCTTCATTTCTTCCTGCACTATTGCAGTAGCCTCTTAATTTGGTTCCCTAAATCTAGTCTTTTACTTTAAACGATGTGTCTATGTGTGTGTGGGGTGGGAGGGAGGAGAGAGAGAGAAAGAGAGAGAGAAAGAGGTGACAGAGATCATACATGTAATTGATACAGAGTTTAAAAAGCAGAAGTAACCACTGTTGCCAGTTGTCCAAAGATTTATTTCTAAAATGCAGATCGGATCAGGTAAGTTGCCTGGTTTAAAATTTTCAGTATCCCTCTATTACCTATAGGAAGAATCCAGATCTCTTAGTGTGGGATATGAGGCAATTTGGCTCCATTCCCTCTCCAGCTATACCAACTACTAGTACTCTACATAGCAGCAAATACAAACCTTTCACCAGTCCCCTCTCAGGCCATGCTGTTTCGAGCCTCCATGTTTTTTGAACAGGCTAGGAATGGCCCCTAAATACTCCGCTTTATGTGGACAGCTCCTACAAATCTCCAAGATCCAGCTCAAATGTCATCTCTAGAGCAAAGCTTTCGCAGAGGTTTCTAAGTATTTTGGTGCCCCATCTACTGTCTTGTTCCTGCTTTTTGTCAAGGCACATTTCATACACTATTAATTGCCTGTATATCATGTCTCCCATCAGACTATGAGCTTTTTCTATACTGTGCCCTATGTAACTTTGTATTTTTATGTAAATATTTGTTAATGAAATGAGGCATTTGCCTCCCTATATAGGTTAGATTAACATATTTAGCTATTGCAGACGTTTGTCTTTCCTTCTAAAGGTATTGTATATAAAAATTACATCTAAGAGAAGCAAGCTAGACCTCAAAGTGAAAATTGTGACTTTCACCTTTGCAGCTTTAGAAAATTAGTTTTATCAGTCCAGGCACAGTGGCTCATGACTGTAATCCCAGCTACTCAGGAGGCTGAGGCAGGAAGATGGCTTGAGGCTAGGAGTTTGAGACCAACCTGGGCAACATAGCCAGACCCCATCTCTAAAAAAATTTTTTAAAAATTAGCCAGGTGTGGTGGTATGCACCCATGATCCCAGCTTTTTGAGAGGCTGAGGCAGGAGGATCACTTGAGCCTAGGAGTTCAAGGTTGCAGTGAGCTCTTTTCACACCACTGTGCTCCAGCTTGAGTGACAATGAGACCCCATCTCAAAAAACAGAAAAAGAAAATTAGTTTCGTCAGCTCTACCAGAAATTGGTCTTTAAGGACACTAATTCCCATTCCCGAATTCAAAAGAGATTTAAGTCTTAAACTAAATGGCCAGTTCGTTCATTTACAATGGGGACTACACTCCTCTCTGGTGCCTGGCAGCCTCCTTTCTCTTTGTGACATCAAGGTACTCACACACTAAATGAACATCACAAGGTTCCTTGGTGAACTCAGAATGAAAAGAAATGAAACAGTAATGTTAAGGGATATTTATTGCATTTATAGAAACAGTTTCTATTCCAAAACAATGCAACTCCCTAGTGACTAAGATGTATGTAATTCCCAAATTACTCTTTTTTCCCTAGGGCTGTTTCAGAACTCAATTAAAAAATAACGATAATAATGGAAAGCAGTTGAAATCAGCAGGTTGGTTTAGAAAACCTAAAAGGAACTCGCTTAACAAGACAGCAGTACATATGGTAGTCACTTGTTAACAAATGGATGAACCCTATAGCTTTGTCAAGAAAGAATAACACTTAAAGTTTTCCAATATGACCCCCAGCCTGACAGCAGAATAGAACAGAATAGAAAGTGTGATACGATAGAAAGTGTGTTGGGAGGTAGAGATGCCACCAGAGCTGAGGGTGATGCTGCTGACCTTCTGTGAGTGTGGCTCAAAGCTTAGATTCTTCTTAGCTCTGGTAATAAGCCTTCTTTCTCATCCCGGCCTCTTAAGAGACTAATGCTATGCGTTTCTAAGATGGATTGCTCACTGTGGCTATAGGTCAGTATGAATATGAGAGTCCTAACATTGGCCTTGTTACATTCATATATCACTTAACAATGTGGATATATTCTAAGAAATGGAGTCATTAGGTGATTTCATCATTGTGCAAACATCACAGAGTATACTTACATAAACCTAAATGGTATAGCCTACTACACACGTAGGCTACATGATATAGCCTATTACTCCCAGGCTAAAATCCTATATAGCATGTTATTATACTAAATACTATAGGCCAGCGGTCCCCAACCTTTTTGGCACCAGGTACTGGTTCTATGGAAGACAATTTTTCCATGGACGGTGGGCAGGTGGGGCGGGGGGAGGAAGAGCTCCTGCTCAGGGAGTGATATGAGCAATAAGGAGTAGCTGTAAATACAGATGAAGCTTTGCTTGCTCACCTGCTGCTCACCTCTGGCTGTGTGCCCCACCCCCCTTTCCTAACTTTCATGGAAGACAGTTTTCCCACAGATGGGACTGGGGGCGCAGGGAGGGCAATGGAGCTCTGCAGCCTGGTCCCTAATAGGCCACGGACCAGTACTGGTCTGCAGACCAGGGGTTGGGGACCACAGCTATAGGCAGTTATAACACAAGGGTATTTGTGTATCTAAACATAAAAAAGGTACAGTAAAAAAAATATGGTGTTATAATTTATGGGACCACTGTTGTATATGCATGTTATCATTAACCAAAACTTTATTATGTGGCACAACTGTAATATCATGTAATAAATCCTTGAACAAGCCAGAATCACCAACTGAAGATTACTGTACCAGAGTAACAGACTGGCATTTTGTGAGCTATCAACCCAGAGATCTCAGGTTGTCCAGTGGGTACATGTTACAAAAGGAGGCATTTTGTTATTTTGTTTTTGTACCCTGTTCTACTTCCACAAAAGACTAGAGATGACTTTCATGGAACACACAGTGTAAGATGCAGCCATTCAGAATAAACAGGAAAAGGTAAGCAATAAAGAAAGCATTCTATTAAGAAACTCAGGCTAATTTTGCTCTGAGTTTCCTTGTTATCTAAGCATAGAGGGAAACGTAGAGGGTTGTGTAGCCTTCATTGGGTAATAAAGGAAACATAGTGAGTTCTCAGGAGAGAGACTTACTTTTACTAGGTCATTGTGCTGAGAGACATCCATGGGAGTCTTTTATATAAGAGACTCGAGCAACATAAATAATATCTTGGTAACCATTTTAGGAAGAAATCAATATATTGCTGTTTCTTATATTATCAGCCATTAGTGAAAATGGGAGCCTTATGTGGAATTAGAATGGTTTTCCATTAAATAAATCATTGTTCAGTTAAGGCAATTAAGCCAACTGTATGGTTTGGACATGCAGCTATGATATTTCATGATATTTGAATAAAGCCTAAAGAATCCCACATATTAAATAACATACCATAATAAACTTCATCCTTGCCATCTATATCTTATATGTAGAGCAAGTGGATCTTCTTTCAAAAAATAACACATTGCATAGGTGTCTTCGTGCTCATTACTAATCTGTGCTGCCTGCCTTCTAGCTGCTGCCATTGTTCTCAGTCAGGCTTTTAGGAAAAGCAAGATGACAAAGATGATATTTTATTACAAATTTTGAAGATACTGAATGGTATTTTTGTGATGTTGGGTTGTAGAAGCACCTCAAAGCAGAACCAAAACTTTTCTTTGAAAGTAGGGTTGGAGTCACTGAAGTACTTGAATGAGTACTATGTAACTTTTCATAACGTGCCGGCTCTTGAATTTCAGGTACAGTGGTTGAAGAGAGTAATGGTTCTGATGAGATGGAGAATTCGGATGAAACAAAGATGTCAGAAGAGATACTGGCTTTGGTGGATGAATTTCAACAAGCCTGGCCTTTGGAAGGCTTTGGGGGTGCACTAGAGATGAAAGGGCGGCGTCTAGATTTGCAGGGGATAAGGGTGCTAAAAAAAGGTCCCCAGGATGGAGTGGCCAAAAGTTCTTGCTACGGAGACTGCAAAAGTGAAGATGATGAAGCAACAGAATGGGTGAGTTTACCAGCTTAATTCTCATGAAATTGTAGCCCAGGTCTTTTGGGGGACTCCTGGTTTGCAAAGTGTGAAGTTTCTATTGGGTATACAGCACTAGTTTACTCCATACTTCAATACACCCCTCATATTGGAATTGTACTGCAGGAACCATTTCATGTCACTTATGCATTGCTAGCTCTTCTGGGAGGTGGAAGGAAATGGGATGGGTGTGAAGCCACAGTCAAAGCCTGCAGACTTGGAACTGCCCAATTCAGACATCTTTCTTTTCTGTTTCTTCTATATACTCTTCAAGGCTAGATTATTTTGTGTGTTTCACTAACCATTTTTCATTTAGACCTTTAAAAATTAAAGTGAAGAAGATAACTTAACCCTAGCACTGGACTGGGTTTTTTTTAAAGCCACTGATATTCATAGTCATTGACGTATTTGATAATTGGTCTCATTTATCCCTAACATGTTTCTGTTTTCCAGATCACGTTCCAGGTCAAACGTGTAAAGAAACCCAAAGGAGATCATAAGAAAACTCCTGGGAAAAAGGCAGAATCAAATCAGGCAGAAAATGGACATCATCACCAAGCAAACCTGGAGATCACTGGCCCAAAAGTGGCATCTCCTGGGCCACAAGGTAAATTTGAGTGTTTACTGTGCCAGTTTCTTCTTGTAGATTTCGTTAATTCACAGAGTATGTATTTGTGACTTGAAATAGTTCAGATGAGAAGATAAAAGGCAAAGTGAACAAAAAATCAGTCATTGATACAAAAAGTTTATTTTGACATTTACTTGACTTTTTATTTTTAAAAAAACCATCAACTATTTGGCTTATATTCTTATCACCTTAAGCTTAAATATCCTATTGATTCTTAACTAGGCAGTCCAGTGTGGGTTGAGACATACTCCCTGGGTTCTACCACCAGCTCTGCCATTTATCTCCCTGTACCTCATTCTCCTTACCTATAAAATAGGGATCATAATCACATCTACTTTAGAGGAAGTCATGGGGATTATATGTCTTATGCATGTAAAGTGCTTTAAATGTACTGGGCACATAGGGCTCAGTAAATTTTAACTATCTAGTAATGTTTTGTATGTGTCAGATATCTCCTTAAGTATTGGATGAATGCTGTGTAATTGCTCCCCAGAAAAAAACA
>RJWJ010045270.1:0-11808 GCA_004363605.1 Indri indri
CACCAGCCTATTGGGAGTGGCATTGCCAAGCTCTGCAGAACTCTCTGTTCTGAGAGGCTCCTGCCCATGGAGGCAGGGAGTCCAGGGCCGAGATATGGGGGAGTGGGGAGTCAAGGGCTCACGCCCCTGGGGTCTGCCTCCCGCCTCCCGGGCAGCGCCCAGACAGCCCGGCTCTGGTGCCGTGTGTGGTTTCAGGATAAGCTGCCGATGCCACCCAGAGCGCCCTGCTGACAGACAAGGATCTCGCCTGCTTTCAAAGACGCCCTTTCATCTGCCAGGGCTAATTACACCTGCAGAGCGGGAGGAGAGGGCACTGGAGCCAGCCCCCTCCCTCTTCCCCCACCCCTGCTCCCAAGCCCCCTGCCTCAGGAACCTTCCCCCTCCCTCCTCTCTGCCTGTTCCAAAGCCCTGGTGGCAGCCTCAGCACCTGCCAATTATGGCTTCTCTAGTGACAAGTGGTCCTGTCTCCCAGAAAAATGGGCCTGTGTGCGTGCGTGAGGGTCGGGGTGGGAGGGTCTGGGCATTAGGAGGCTGCTGAGATGCACCAAGGAGTGGGTGAGGGCCTGTGAGTATGAAGGTTCAGTCCCCGAGGGAGGCAGCTTGGTGGTGGCCCTGAGTACTTCGGCTCGGATTCAGGCAGCTCTGGGTTGGCTGCCGGTGTATGGACACGGGAAGGTTCTCTGGGCCCCAAGACTGCGGCCATCCCCATAGAAATTGAGGCTTACTCCTTTTCCAGCCCCTCACGCACTGCTCTGTGACAGTCAGGACTCATGTCTCATGTCAGACTCATGACTCCTGAGTCTCCCATCACCTTGCGAACACGCTCCTTGGGGCATCACGTTGCCCTGTGTTCGCACGTCAACATCGGCCCAGTGCCGGAACATCGTAGGTGCTCACTACACACACTGCCCCATGCGGGAGCGGAGACTGTGGACTGTGTGGAGGCACATGTGTGAAGGGACCTCGGGAGTGCGGGAGGGTCTCTGGGAGTGGAGGGAGGGGATGTGCCTGCTCGGTGGTCTCTGTGGGCCAGTGAGGAACAAACCCAGTGTGGCCACAGCGACCGATTGCATCGGGGTCTGGATGAGCCTCTCAGTGAGCAATGACCTGGGAGGCATGTGGCAAAGCAAAGGGGCACACACACGTGTGTGTGTGTGTGTGTGTGTGTGTGTATCATGGTGGAGGATCTACATGTGTGTGGTTGCAGGTGAGGCTCGATTGGGAAGAGCTACATCCATGTGTGTCTGGGCGTGTGAGGGGTGGTAGGGCGACACAAGCAAGGGCGGCTGTGCCTGAGGCTCTGTTTAGGGCTCCCCATGGAGGTGAGGTCTTTAGAAGAGCAGATAAAATCCCCAGACAGAGGATGTCTTCCTTCCCAGGCCCCTCACCTCAAAACAGGGAGAAAAAAGACAATGAGAGCCCATCTCCTTCCCCAGCGTGGAGTAAGCGAGAGGCAGCCACCACCCAGCCACAGCCCTCGGTTCCCCTCCTGGTCCAGGGAAACAGGTGAGATGCTGGCCATGGGCTTCCACGGGAGGTGCAGGAAGCTGGGTGGGTCCATGGGGGCTGGGGGTGGGAGGGCCAGAGCCCCCCACGGGCTGTGTCGGCTAGTGGCAGTCTACCCTCGCATGGGAGGCGATTCCAGACTTCCCGTGTTAGTTGTGGGGTCCTTCATGCAGCCTCTTAATGATCCTACTACCCCAAAGCAAAGAAGTTCTTGGTGTCGCACCCGCATCCTGTCTTCTAGGCCTAGCCTGGGCCCTGCCCTCCCACTGTCAAAATTCTTAGACAGACATGAACAACTGAGAATAGGGACCTGGATCTTCAAGGCGGGCTCGCTGACATCCTGTTCCCCACTTTCCCTGGAAGCCGTCTCACTTTTCACTCTCCCATGTCCCCTCATCTGAGCCTGTCCATCTCTGGGAAGGATCATCTCTAAGCTTCTCCGACAGTGAGACCTTCTGGGCACCTAACTGGCTTCTCTCATGATCTCAGGTCCTGTCTCCAGGCTGGGTGCAGGGGTATCCCACTGGGACAGCCCAGTGAGACGGGGTCTGACTGCCCAGCTGAGGTCACCAGCTGCCGAAGTACGTCAGCAGTGGGTGTGTATGTCCCAGCCGGCCACACAACCTCCCTTTCATCCTTTGTTCTGCCAGCCCGGCCCATTCCCACCACAGATTCTCGGATTCCCAGCGTGGCGTGTCCGATGAGCAGGAGTCTTCGCCCGGACACGATCCTCTCCTGGCCCTGCCCTCTGCTCGCCTCGCCTCCCTGCCTCCCTCGCAGCCACTTTCAGCCGGGCAGTGGCTGCCAGTCTCCCTCTTCCCCTCTCCTTGGCAAGCCTCCAATGGCCACCGGAGGAACTGCAGTTGGACACAGGGGAGAACTTTTGGGGGTGTTTCAAACGGGCAACTTGGGCAGGTGGTGGGCCTCACTTTCAAGAGTGCTGATCATCGGGCTGGGAGGGAAAGGAACACATGTGCTGGGGGCAGAGGGGTGGGCAAGGTGACTTTTCCCACCTCCCATCTTCCCTCGGGTGCCATCCCTGAGCCTTTGTTCACTCAGCCAATCCCCAAACATTTCTCCATTCACCCTGGCTTAAAGCTGGGTGGCCACGTCACCAGAAATGGCTGTGTTTGACCCGCCCAGATGACTGCTCATCTCTGGCAGGGATTTGAACCCCATGTCCTGGCTCCCAGCCCCTTCTTGGGCCCCCCCAAGCCTCCCCAACCTGGACCCATTTTCCTCCTTGCCTCCAAGAAGCCTGTGGCTTGGATTTTCTGTTCCAAACACCTCCTCACCTCTCCCTTTCCCTCCTTCTCCAAGGAGCCCTCTCAGAGACCCCTCCCTGGCCTTGCTTCCTCCTTCCTTCCCCACCCCATTTCCCCAGTCCTGACACCCACTGCTCTTTGCAGCCAGAGTGCCCCAGTGTCTCCTAGGGGTGTGTGTGTCAGGTCTTGCCTAGGTAAGTCAGGGCTTCCCTGGGGAGGGGGCCTCTATCTCCCTCACAGGACAGGAACCTTTATATTTTTCCGGATTTCCAGAAAAGTCCATGAGACCAGGGCTTGAGCAAGTGAGAGAGGGGATGAGGGCACTTATCAGGGGAGATGATGAGAACTAACTGGCAAGAGTTGAAGTACAGAGAAGAAATGTGTCTCCCCTGAGCTCTGGCCCAGGGACCAGGGTAGAGAAGAGAAAGGAAGGGCTATGAAGGTCCCGTGGGGTGGGAAGAGAAAGATCCCTGATCATTCCTTGGGTGGGTCTGAAGGGAGGCTCCCTGGATGAGTTTACCAAGGCAAAGGCCAGGACAGGTGACAGTCTGTCCTACAAGGGCTGGGGATGGAGGGAACCTGTTCCACCTGGCATTTCTTTTGACCCTACCTGCCTAGCAGTAGTATTTGGATGCCTTGGGCTCACTGGAGCAACCCAGAGTCTTAAAAGTACTAACAAAAGTCCCCAGGCAGCCTCCAATCTTGGCCTGGAAGAGAACCCACTGGGTTCTAATCCTGGATCTGCCATTAATTAATTTGCTGAGTGATCTCTGGCAAGTCCCTCAGCTTCTCTGGGCCTCCCTTTCCTGTCCCCACCCCTCTGCACCAGGAACAGGTGCCTGAGGGAGAAGGTGGAGCCTCCTCCAGGCTGGCTCTAAGGCAGGAAGATGGAGGGGATGATCCTCCCAGAGTCCCTTTCGGTACTGGTGGTCTGGGCCAGCGGTACCTTCTTGGACCCTTTCCCAGGTCAGTGCGGGAGGTTGACAAGGGGGACACAGTGCTGTCTCACCCCTGAGAGGAACATTAACCTCTCCACACCTTCTCTTCCTGCCCCCTCCTCGGGTGGCTCCCCAGGAACCCCGTCCTGTGCCCTGGGTCCCCTCCCCTAACACCCCCACCCTTCTCCTGCCCAGGGCCCGCAGGAGCAGGCGCACTCCCTCGGGAGAGAGACTAGCCCAGCACTCCTGATGAGCAATAATTTGTTTTATGACAGAAAAGGAAATTGTCTTCAGTTTCACAAGAGCGAAACGAATTCGTTTGAAGTAGTTTGCCCTGCGGCAGGCAGGAGAAGAAGGTTTCTCTCTAGAGCTTGCCTTCACTCTCTTTCTCTCCCCCTCTCCTTCTCCCCTTCTAATTACTGCAGCTTCCAAGCTGTTGGCAGGAGTCGATGCCAGGCTGTCAGATGCCAACTGCCCCAGGATCTCACCTCTTGGGTGTGGGTAGGGGGATGGAGCCACAGGAACAAGGTGGGGTGGCTCTCGGTTCAGCCTCTGCCATACCGGAAGCCTTACCCGGCACCCTCAGGTAGGGAGGAGGAGGGCCAGGGCAGAGGGCAGCATGCCAGGGCCCAGGCGAGCCGTCGGTTCCGGGGCCTCGGGAGAGCACGAGCACCTTGATGCCCGGGAAGGGGTCTGTTGTGGCCTGGTGGGCTTTCCTGCAAGGACTGCCCGTGTTTCCCGGGCAGCTCCCCCTCCTCGTCCCCTGTGATTACAACCTGGAAGCTGAAGTCCCTGGGGGTGTCTGAGCAAGAGACTGGACCATGGCCACCTACTGGAGTCAAGACTCAAAGATTCACCTGGGGGTGGGCAGGAGGGGGAGCAGAGCCCTTGTGGGCCATCACCGCTCCCATTAAGAAAAGCCACGGGACCCTCCTATGCCCACTCTACGGGACGCTTCCCTCCCTCCCTCTCTCCCTCTCTTCCTTCGGGCCTTGCGTCTATTCATCCTTCCACTGATTTATTCAGCAAACTTACAAAGCACTTGCAGAGTGCCAGGCGCCGTTTCACTCGCTGGGAGTAGAGCACAACCCCTGCCTCCACAGCACAGGGGAAGGGGTCTTGCCTAGCATGTGCCTGGAACAGAGCAGGCATTTAAAAACATTTGTGCAATGAGTGACTAAATGCCTAGTCTGAATCAGAGGTGACACTATAAAAGTTCAGCTGGTAGGTAAAAAAAAAAAAAGAAAAAAAAAAAAATCACGTGCTTAACCCCTTCCCTGCCATGCCCTGCCCCATCTTCCCTTCCTGTCCAGAGAACCCTCCTGCCTGCCATGGTCCTGTGACAGGGTGTGAAGGGGTGGCTGGCTGTGCAGAGAGCAGGCAGACACCAGGTTCCAGGGCTGCCAACCTGGCACCGCTGCTTGGCGCTGGGCGCCCTCTAAAACAACAAACTTCATGTCTCTAATTTGGTGCTTCCTGTTTGTTTTGATATTATCGCCTGTCCTTGAAGCCCACAGGCCCTATCAGGGATAAGGCAAAAGGGCTGGAGATTTGGGGACTTGGAGAGGCGAGAGGCGAGGGTGCTGTCCCCCATGGGTTTCTAGGCTGCGCCCCAGGGCACCAGGCAGAGGTCTGACACCCAGCGCTCAGGGCACTAAATGACGAGCCTGAGCCCCTTCCACACCCTCACTCCTGGAAGTGCCTCGATGCTGGGTTCTAGTTGTCCCAGGTTCATAGATCAATGCCACTCCTCGCCTTTTACAACTCTAGGTTTTCTGAACACTGCAGAACAGGGAGGACTGAGCGTGGGAATCGCCCAACTTCGCTGCTGGCTCTTTCTCATTCCCAACATGGCTGGAGCCTCTCCTTGGTGTCTAACTTCAATTCCTTTCACCAGGCTTTGAGGAATCGCTCAGACTTTGGGTGCTTTAATTCCAAGGCCTCTCTCTCTGTCTCAGGTTCTTGACACTCTAGGAACTTGACGGACAAAGCTTCTCCTAGACTTTGAAGCCCCCCTGGGACCAGCTGTCTTCGACGACCAAGTGCGTCCGCCATGCTGGGCATCAAGATGGTTGCCCTGTGGGTGGTAGGATCAGGGCAGATTCCAGACAGGCCCCCGCCCCGGCCAGAGGGGCAGCCTCCGCCACCCCCAGAGCTCCAGGTAATAACCCAGGGGCCACGCCAGGCTCGCCAGCACCTGAGCCACCGGCAGCAGATAATGACGGGGGAGCTGGGCAGGCAGAGCCAACCCCTCAATCAGGAAGCAAATTAAAAAGGGGAGGAATCTCCCAGACAGACCACAACAATGAGACCGGCCCCCTTTCCAGGGCACTGCCTGTCCTCCCCCCAACCCGCCTGATCCCGCCTGCCAGGTCCTGGTACCCAGCCCTGCTCTCTAATTCCCTCTCGTGGGATCCAGCTGGAGATTCTCTGGGCGACCCTGGCTGCAGGTTGGTGGTAGTGCCCAGCTGGCCAGGACACAGGATGCTGGGCCTCTTACTGAGCCTCGTCTGCCAGCCCTGACCTTGGATTCCTGACCGGGCACTGGGCAGAGTGTCAGGGTGAAAGAGGAAGGGTCAGGGTATGTTTTTGGTGCAGTCTCTTGAAGTCCCTGAGGCAAACTCTGGGTGGCTGTGACAAGGGGATATATAAAGAACTCACCAACCTCTGACCTGGCGGCCTCTTCTCTGCACAGGGCACAATTCAATCCAACAATATTTATTGCACACTCAGTACTAGTCACTGCATGAGATGCTGGGGGGCTACAAAGATGAGCAGAGAACATTCCAATGCCTCATGGAACTCATGATCTGACACACACACAACTGATCGTATCACTCGTTAGACACCCATCACCCATTAAGCCCTCCGTATTTTAGGACTCTGGGAGCACAGAAAAGGGTAACTCGGAGAACTAGAGAAGGCTTCATAGAGGAAGGAGGCATATGAGTTGGGCTTCAGAGGATCAATAGGAGCTCACCAGGCAGAGAAATGGGGAAGAGCATTTCACACACCGAACAGTATGGGGTGTGAAAGTATGTGGACAGTAAGGATGGAGTAGAAGCCTCCTGTGGCTGGAATCTAGGGAATGGGAAGGGATGCAGCCAGAAAGGTAGGCTGAGGCCAGATGGGGAATGGGGCTTAAATTCCAGGCCAAAAGAGTACAGATTACCCTGCAGGTAATAGGGAACTACTGAATGTTTTTGAGCTGAGGCATGACATCATCAGGATCTGCCCACCCTTGTAAGAGGAATTTTAACTTCCCACAGAGGGACTAAGGGGAATCTACTTTTTCTGCCTCTGTCTTTCTCTACGGTTGCCAGTCAGCCAGCCCTTTCACCCAGCTCCCAGTTACTGCCCTTGCTCTTTTTTTGTCCCAAAACTCTAATTCCTTGTTCTAAGCAGCTTGACAGGGTAAGAGGCTTCACCCTCTCTTAGCCCCTCACCCCAATCCTGCAGGTACCAGATACCTTCTGGGGCCTTCCATCTCCATCACACAACCAGGGCTGGCCAGGGGACAGCAGGAAAGCTCTGCTCCATTTCTTTGTGGATCTTTGGGTTTCAAGCCCCCTGCTGTGTCTTCCCACCTGACCCAGGCTTCTGCCTTCACGATTGTCCTCCCAAACTGAGGAGCTCCTGCAAGCTTGAAGTCCAGGGAGACATTTGTCTAATTCAGTCAACCACGGCTCATCCTCTTCCTTCTCAAAGAAAGGCCCTGGGCTGAGGACCGTAAGGCATGAAAAGGACATAGTCCTTGCCCTCGAGGAGCCTCCAACCACCAGGGAAGATAAGAGGACAACCCGTGGGGGCAGGGCATGAGGCAACAAGTGCTAAGGAAGTGAAGAGGAACAAGGCAGTGATGGGCCGATAAGAGAAGACCTTGCAGGGGAGCAGCCTTAGTGCCGGCGGGTGATGGGCTTTTCCTGAGGCAGGGATGGGGTGGCAGGGGTGGAAATTGTTTGAGCAAAAGTAGGAAGGCCGGACGTGTTTGGTGAATATCAAGTCTATCTGGCTGGGCTGGGCCGGGCGGTAGGATTCGTGCAAGGACCAGCGGGAGTGAAGGCTGCACAGGGGATGGAGGCCAAGTGAGAGGGTCTCGGATGTCACAGTTAGCACTGGGCAGCCACTGGATGTGTTGGAGATGAGAAGTGCCAAGACGGAGTGGCATTTTAGGATGCTTCATCTGTCATTGGTTAGGCGTGGAACAGCTCAGGTGGGTGGGCACAGAAGTGGCAGAAAGCCCACAGGAGATGCGAACATCGATCCAGGCAAGAAGTAATTTCTATCAGCAAAAGTGCCTCTTATTCTTGGCACTTTCCTAGAATTTTCATAGACCAGTATCCATTTCTGCTTCATTCATTCAGTCAGTCAGTCAGTCAACAAATATTTATGAAATACTTGCTAAGGACCAGGTACTGTTTCAGGCTCTTTCTTCATCCTCCCTCCCCTGACTCTAGGGTCAGAAGAGGAAGGTAAACTCTCACCCACACCCCTGGGGGACCTTAGCCCAGCCTCCCCCTCTCCACCCAAGCTAATCGAGTAGCTTCTGGCTTTGGGGCTGGTATATGGAGAAAAATTAGAGAGCTACAGACAGCAGGATTTGGGGGACAGCATGAGGTGGGAAAGTTAGGGTGTGGGAGAGAGAGTAAGTTAGGCAGCAGACAGCAGTCGGGGGGTGGGAAAAGGAAAGTTGACAGCTGAGTGTTGGGGACACCCGGGATCTCCGAGGGAGGGAGGCTGGTGAGGAGGAGAAAGATGGAGCGAAGAAGAGCAGGAGACAGGCCTCTGGGGCTGGGGATGGGGGCCGCAGGGAGGGAGAAATTAGAGAGCTGGAGAAGGAAGTAGAGTCTTAGCAGCTAGGGCCGGGGGGAGGAGGTGGGGGACTGAGAGGCGAGGGCAGAGGAAATGGGCCCAGGCACTGGAGACAAAAGTCTGGGAGTCTGAGCCGCTGAGGAGCCACCTGGAAGGTGCAGGCAGCGGCAACATCAAACTTGAGATCCCAGGGTTGGCTCTGGGAGTGAGCTGGGGGGGGCGGCTGGCTCCAGGGGGAGCTGAGAGCAAGAGAGAGGGGCTTGACTCTACCCTTAACCCTGCTGGGTCTTCGGCATCCTCAGCCCCCTCCTCTCTCTGCCTCTGAAGGCCCGAAGCCAGGACTCCAGAGCCCACCTCCACTCTAGCTATAGGCCCCGTGGTGCCCACCCCTGGCGGTCCCACCTCCTCTCCCGCCCGTCATTGGTGGTGGGAAAGCACATTGTTCGGAGGTGCGAACGGAGTAGGAAAGGGGGTCTCCTGCCACGTAGGGTCCTGGTTGTGGCCATTGCTTCCTTCCCCACAAACCAGGCAGGGTCTCCACACACCCTTAACTGACCCAAAGGCCGGGGAAGGTGAGTGGGCCGGAGGGTCCAGGCTAAAGGCTGGGTCTTTTTTCTCTCCCAAACTCCCCCACCCACCCCAAGATTCTCCCATCTTTTGGACTGGACCTGCTACCTAAGCATATGGAACCGATTGAAAGAATTTGTATGCTCACCTTATAATTTATGCAAATCAACTCTGTAATTAACTATAATTTGGAGGCATCCTTTGGTATTTGAGACATTTATCCATGAGGAAATGCCCTAGTGATAATGCTCCCGTATTAACATTATTTACTCCACCTGTGTGGTCTCCTCTGCTTGTTTCTCCCCCTCACTCTGATTTTCTGGGCTGGAAGGTGGCGGGGGGAACAGGGAAGCCCCTCCCTGGAGCCTGCCTCAGTCCTGACGCCTAGGTTCCCCCAGCGAGCTATGCTCGCCCTGTCCTCTCGATTTCACCTGGGATTGAAGGGAGGGGTGCGGCTCTGCCTCCTAAGCCCCCCACTGCTCCATTCTCTCCTGCTCCATGGGTGACTCTCTCCAGAGCTTTTATCTCTTAAGGGCCTCAATGTTTTCATCTCTGAAATGGGGAGAGGAAGGACCTGTCCGGGCCTTTATGGGATAATTGCTGGAAAGCTAATGAAGAGACTGGGAATCCCCCATCCAGAGATTGCTGGGGGTGTAATGGGAGGAGCGCAATAAAAGTCTGGGGTGAAGCCTCCCTGGCTACCCTGTGGGAGGGAGGTAACATGCAAGCCTCAGGGGGACTGGGATCTGTGTGCAGAGGGGGTGCATAGCAGCTCCTGGCCTCAGCGCCAAGGGCTGTGGCAGAGAATGGGATGCAATCCCCTGAAAAGTCCCCAGGCCACTCTCCTATGTGGGTCAGAACTCCCAGCTTCAGAGAACTTTGAGAGTCTGGCATTATTGTTTCATCTCCTTTCCCCTTCCTGGTCCTTTGTCCCTCTCTGCTCCTGGACATGCTTCTGTTAGCCAATATGTGGAGACTTACAGCCACCCTAAAATTTGGCTCATGTAAATAGTTGGGGATGTGGGGGCTCCACCTGAGTTCACCCCCAGGTCCCTTCTGCCTTTTCCCGGCCACCTTCCCAGCCTCTTCACTCTCCTGGAGTTTCAGGAGTCGCAAACTTCCCTAAGAGTTCTTGGCTGGACTCTGCCTCTGCTCTGAGGTCACCCCTTGTCCATCCCAAGCTGCCCCTCCCTATTCCAAGTCAGGGAAAGGGTCTTCCCTTTGCTCTTGACACTGAGAGATCCCAGGTCCAGAGAGTGGATTACACTGGACCCTCCTGGGGGATCCGAGTTGGGAAGTGAGTATGTGAAAAGAGGGTGAAAAGGGAGAGGGAGGAATGAGGCTCCTGAGGGACGGGAGGGACAAACAACTCTGATGCGGAGCTCTGCAGGGCAGGACCGACTCAAAGCTGTGTGTGTGTGTGTGTGTGTGTGTGTGTGTGAGCGCCTGCATGTGTGTGTGTTTCAGGTCTTAATAGTGGAACTTCTTTCTTTCCCACCAAGTCCATGGAGGAAAGCTCCGAAGGGGGTAGATGGAATTTGGAGCGTTCCAGCCATCCCAGCTCTCTCCCCTAGCAATGCTCTCATTTCCTCCATCCCGCAAGAACCACTTTGTCCCTCTCCCACTGCCCAGCCAACTCTGGGGAAGGAAGTCCCCCCCCCCACCCCCAGCCCAGCTGCCTCTTCCAGCTGAAATCCTCCCTTCCTGGCAGACCTCAGGGACTCAGATCTTACCCCCTACGACTCTCCGCCGGGGGCCACTGTTTCCTGGAATATCCTAAAAGCTGCCGAGTCCGTGAGGACTTGGCAGCATCCCTGCCCGCTCTTTCACCTCCCCCTTTGGCTCTGCCTGTCGCCTCCTTTATAAAGGAGCCTGGCTCTTTTATCACCACCACTTGCCCCGTTCTGCAGCTGCCAGCTCTGGGCTCCATGGACTGGTAAGAGAGGCTGTTCCCTGTCCAGCGCAGGGGACCTCCACAAAGAGGAGCAGGTCTCCACTCTAAAATGAGGACCGCAGAGAAGAGTCTGGAAGGCTTGATTCTCTCTGAATTGGGGAAGGGGAGATAAGAGGGAGATCTTGTTGGGGTCTGCATGGAGAACCAAAGGGGTTCCTTGGAGGTCTTTTGACTGGGCTGGGCTGAGATTGGGGGAGAAGAGGGTTAGGGATTCATGACTGGGGTTTCCATTCTGAAAAGATGGGCAAACACTAATAGACCCACAGGGCACACACACTCATGTATGGAAGCTCATGAATGACAAAACACCTTCAGAGGTAGTAAGGGAGAAACCGCTGTTTGTGTCCTGTGGGGAGCTCCCTTTGTGATTGATGAGAGAGGACAGACACCCTGTGCTCAAGCCCATAGGCACACACAGGCACGACGTGTACACATAGGCATGATGTGCACACACATTTGCAGATACACACACATACCAACATATAGATGCACTACCCTCGGTTGGGTTCATCTTTTAGACTGAAAAGGGATGGTGGATGTTAGTGATATTTGAATTATAATAGAATCAGTGTTCAGCATAGTGCTTGGCCTTGGACAGATCCTCAGTAAGTGTTTGTTGAATGAATAAAGGACAAATGAAAGAAAACTATTTGACCTCAAGCTCTGGGCTCTGCCTGGTTTTCCAAGGAATCAGGAGAGTGGGGCAGGGAGAGAAGGGGAAAGGAGGAATGTGTTCGTGTCTGGAGTTACTAGATCATGGTCTTGG
>RJWJ010045271.1:0-11802 GCA_004363605.1 Indri indri
GGAGTTTTCCATCATGTTCTCCTACTTCTTGCTCACCCATACCCCCAACACTAAATCAAACATAAATGCTAACAATGATGCCTCATAGATGTTTTTGTCCACTTCTCCCCCTCTCTATTGCCTCTTTAACAATACTCGTGACAAAAATCTCCTTCCTCAATCATTCCAAAGTTTCCCAATTGGCCTTGCTCACTTACAACCAAGGTATCACACTGCAAGGAAAAAGATTCTTTTAAAACACAATGTGGACCTATAATAATTCCTTTGCTTTAAATCCCTTAACAACTTGCTACTTTATTAAGGCTTTTATCCTCAACATACTTCAGTTCCCTGAAAAATGAATGTAAATAATTTATTTAAATTGTATGTGTGTATACATACATTAATTAATATGTATTTCACTATTATACATGGATCTCTTGGTCAAGCCATAGTATTCTTTTAAAATTCAATTTCTAAAATTATAAAGATGTTTTCAATAACTTTTTATTTTATACTATTTCATAAAAGTAACAGCCAAGGATTATAATATTTTCCTGTAAAGAAGTCAGATAAAGACAAATTGAAGTTGTAAATATCTAATTTTCTCAGGAAAAGAAAATATTTCCCAACTAAGTAAAGGAAAGGTTGAATCTACAGTGAAAACCTCTGCAGAAGATATGACCACAATGAAATAAGTAGAAAAGATACAGGTAATCTAAGTAATACTTTATTTCACCATTGATAAGTTGACTTAGGTTCTTGAATCCTACAAAAAAAAAAAAAAGAAAACACCTCTGACTATTTAAGAGTGATGACATGAGCTTGTAAATATTTAAGAGTCATGATGACTATGTCCTAGAGAGTTTATTTTTGTAAAAAAAGGAGGAAGCAAGAGTGTGTATAGCTTAATCTTTGAAACATAATAATATTGTGATTTTGCATTTGATAGGCTATATATGTGGGCATCTATTTATATACATATATAAACTGTTATTACAAAAAATTTAAACACATTTTATTTAGAATTTAACACCATCTACATACTAACATTTTATTTAAGCTACATTTGAGTCTGTGTGTGTTACTTAAGGGGAATATTCTGGAAGCAAGTTAAGTGCAGAAGGGTAAAGAACCAAGATCCAAGTGCAGACTCCATCAAATCCATGGCTGGCTGATGATGCACCTGCGTGTGGGAGACTGAAGGGATTTCCAGTGAAAAGTGCTCAGAAACCAGGAGGGTCTATTCTTAAAAGACAGAATTGATTCTGATAAGGTTTGAGAGTTTGTTGTACTTTTGACTATGTCCTCCAACTCACGTGCAGCACAGGAGGTTTATTAAAATCGAATTTAATTTTAACAAAAGAAGAACAAAGGCATAGAATTGCTTATCCTATCTATTTAGACATGCTTTAAAGCCATGTTAATACAAACGTTATGTTACTAACACACATAAATGGAACAGAATAGAGAGATCATATAAATATAAGAGCTAGATAGATGATAAACATAGCACCAAAAGTCAGTGGAGAAATAATAGATTTTAAAGTAAATAATGTTGGAAAAAAGTGGTTCACTATGTGACAAAAAATACAAAGGTAAAGATGGATGGATATAAGTGATAGGAAGATAAATAGACACATATGTACATAAATACACACATACAACTAATAGAAGTGAGTGTAGGGAAATATGTTTGTGGTTATGGTTTGGAAAAAAACTTAACAGAAGTCTAAAAGAGAAAAGACAAAAGCTAAAGAAAAAATAGATTGGTTTAATTGTATCAAATTAACGATTTCTATTCAATGGGGGAAAAATTGTACAAAGACACACTTGTGGCATAAAAACTGGCAAGAACCTAATATCTCGAACGTTAAACTCTCTAATGAATGAAGCAGGAAGAGAGAAGGAACCTAACAAAAATGGACAAAGGCTGTAAGTAATAAATTCACAGAAGAAATAACTTAGAAGACAAACTCATTCATAATCAGAAAATTAGAAAGTTCAATAGAATCAAACATTGCAATGATGTAAAGAAATGGGAATTTTCATGTGTTGCTAGTAAGTGTGCAGCCTGGTGAGATCAGGTTTCAACGTGCAAACTGTAAAACCAATATGTTATAGCTGACTTTCAGTAGGAGACAACTCATAGACATGGAAATACAGAGGTTAAAAATATAAAATATTCAACTTTATTAGTCCTGAAGAACAAAAATACAATAAAGAGATATTTTTCATGTATCAAATCATCAAATATTATAAAATAGGTTAATGTTCAATGCTTACAAGTTTCTGATGAGATGGCAACTTGTATATAGCATTGGAAGTCATGTAAATTTGCTGCAAACTTTCTGAAAATCAATTTTATATTACACATCAGGAGCTTTCAAATGTTCATAATTTATGACCTAGAAATTCTAATTCTAGAATTCTATCATAAAGGAAAAATCAAAGCAGGTATAAATACATTTTTGCAGCATTATTTATTATAGTAAACCCTGGAACAAATTTAAAACCTCAACAATATGGCAAAGCTTAAATAATTAATGATGATGTATCAGATGTAGTTGTGAAAAACTATTTTGAGTACATTTTAATGAATTAAAAAAAATCCTTATATTTAGTGGGGAAAAGCATAATAAGAAACCCTATGGTATTGAAAAGAAACAAAATAAAATAGTGATAGTGTATGTGTTCTGTTGTCAACCAATAGAGTGTAAGCAGGGAATGAGGATATTGTATTTTAACTCTAAATGTTCAACACTTAATCTAGCACTTGGTACATACTAGCAGCTCAATAAACAGTCGCTAAGAGAATAAACTTTATTTTGAATATATTTATTTGTATTCCCCATACTTTTCCATAATCTGGAAATTCTCACCAATGAGCACATATTCTTTTTATAATAACATATAAATACTATATATATGCCACAACTCCCTGCAAAGCTTGGAACTAAATATGTTCTTTGCTCTTCTTTGCTGGGGTGTGGTTGAAGAATCAGAAAATTTATAAAATACTCTGATTTTTGTCACTACATTTTTACCTAAAAAAGTCTCTCCCACATGTTGGTAAATAAATATGACAACTAGAATTTAGAAATGGAGAGAGTTATGTTTATATTTTAGGTTGGGTCAATAAGGACAAATAATTTTTAATGTATTATTAAGTCTGCTTTCTCTTTTGAATTTGTCAGTAATTTTAACCCTCCTCCAATATTAAATTTAATTTTTAAATTACACCATACTTTCCTATTCATAAGCTTGATACTCATAGCTCAAAGAATAAACTTGTATAATAGATAATGTAAAAGTTTTCTAATTTACAATAAAACTGTTTTTATTAAACATATTATACAATGATATAAAAATTATCTGCTTTGTGACAATAATGGCAAATTATATTTTCCATATTGATCTGTAATTACAGAAAGGAGTACACTTTACTTCTGTGTGCAAACTCAGATAACATTGTTCAAATATTTAGCATTATATTTTTATCCCCATTTGCTTGAGTAATAATTATTATGTCAGAAAATCAAGTGGAAAGAAAGACTGGAAATATGCAAAGAATCTGTAACAAAACCAATATTTAATAAAGTTTGCATTTAAAGAAAAAAATGGGTAAAGGATGAAATGTGCCTTTTTCAGTAGATTTAACTCAAACTTATCAATTTCAGGCTTAAATTTCAATTTGCTGAGCAAACTTTCTCTATTTGGACATGTTTTCTTCTCTTCTGGATCAGCTTCATCTCTACTGATGCCTAAAGGATTTGTGTGAGTTGGCTCACATTTACAAAGCACCCAGTGTGAAATGGCATTTTAGTCCCTGTGCATTCAATTTTTTCTATTCTTTTTCTTTGTTGTTAGTTAGAAATTGACAGGAGCTTCACACTGAGATGCAAGTCATCAAGAATACCTATCATGGAAGAAAACCATACTTTCTTATATTAAAAAATAAATGATAACAGAAACTGATTGTCTGCTCCTGACCATGAAAACGTGGTCATGAGAAAAAAAAAAAGGTTCAAGAAACTCCACTATTCCTTAAGGTAAAACAATAAAATTGAACATGGCTATTCAGCTATTCAAACCTGTTAACTGGAAATTGATCAAAACCTGTCTAGATATGTGTGTGTGTGTGTGTGTGTGTGTGTGTGTGTGTGCGTGTGTGTGTTTATATACACACACACACAGACAGAGTGTGTATTTAGAAATTGGGGTAGGAAAGAGAGAGAAAAGATAGAGAAGAGTGGTTCTTTTATGAAAAATGTAGATTTGAAGTGATTGTTTTATTCAAGAAATAATGGCACTACTGAGCAACTTCAAATTACATATACACTCAGCTTTGTCAGCATTCTGTCATTGAAAAACATTAGCTTGTGTTTTAGTGTTTTTTAAAAATATAATCTGCCATATAACAAAAGAACCCACTCCCTGTCCCCCAACTCTGAATTTTTGGGAAAACTCAGTTTCACTTGCATTTCATGGACTGCGTATAAAATATAGTTGTAGTGCATAAAACTAGCAAATCAAGTCAAGTGGGAGCTTCTGCTATCTCCATCCATAACATTGAAATTTGAGCAAAATCCTGAAACAAATGATATCTGAGGTCCCTCTAGGCAAAAGATAGCAATTTCACCGAGACAAATATATATGCAGTAGGCAGAACTCACTTTCTCTCCATGTCCAAGACAGAAGCAGAGTTTTCCTGCTTCCACGTGAGAAAAAAGAACTAATTTATTAGATAGAATGTGTATTACTTCACTTAGTAGAATGTGCTCCAGCTCTATTCAGAATAATACAAGAGGTGCTAGATCTCCGTTGTTTTTTGTGGCTGAATAGAACTCCATGGTAGACATATACCACATCTTATCAATGCACTCATGTATTGATGGGCATTTGGGTTGTTTCCACATCTTCACAATCGTGAATTGTGCTGCTATAAACTTTCGAGTGCAGATGTCTTTTTTATAGACATTTAATATAGTTGTAGTGCAATGTGTTGTTCCTCATTAACTCATTCACACTCAGGAGCTCACTAAAAATGAGAAGTCTGACATGCAGACCATCTCAAAGGGTTGCTGAAGAAAACAGATGATGTTAACCTGGCTTTTGTATCTGAGAGAGTTTCGTAAGTATTTTAAAAGTAATGATAAGAATCATTAATCATGAGCTTATTTATTTTTTATCAACATTGTTTTCAATCCTTGAAAAGACTTCTGACCTTCACTGTTAAGCAGGATAAATGCTTTCCTTATTTACATTATCAATTTGTTTGGAAAACATTTTTTAGAGTGTAGAAAATAAATTCCAGTCCAGCATACTGCGATTATTATGAGCTGCAAATTAGTACCACTCTAAAATACATTGCACTTTATGAGTGATATGTCTCTTGGTATAGAAATCTTTCTGCTTACACATTTGTTTTCTCTCTTGCCAAATGTATGACACAGTATTGTGTGGATATTTCTTATATCTTGTTTTGAAAGACAAAGTATCCTCTATTTTCATCTGCCCTCTCTATAATGATAAATGCTATGTTATACCATAGGATCATTGCATAATCCTACTTTAAAGTGTTTCCACTTTAATAAATAAAAAAAACAATGACACATATTCTAAAATATCATGCCATATTTGTGTATGTCTTTATATTTTTTCTCATTCCTAATATTTATCAAATCGAGATTCATGCTAAATTGCTATGTGTATTGATGCAATTTCCAAACACTATGTGCAATCAAGGTTTATGATATATCTTATGATTGATAGAATCTTAGAATTGGTAAAATACAGCATTCATAAGAATATTTACCTACAGGTAAAAAAGGCAACAACTGGATAGCCACATGTAGAAGACTAAATCAGGACCCACATCTTTCACCTCTCACAAAAATCAACTCACGCTGGGTAACAGACTTAAACCTAAGGAGTGAAACTATTAGAATTCTAGAGGAAAATGTTGGAAACACTCTTCTAGACATTAGCCTAGGCAAAGAATTTATGAAGAAGACCCCAAAGACAATCACAGCAACAACCAAAATAAATAAATGGGACCTGATCAAATTAAAAAGCTTCTGCACAGCCAAAGAAACTGTCACAAGAGCAAACGGATAACCTACAGAATGGGAGAAAATTTTTGCATGCTACAAATCCGATAAAGGTCTGATAACTAGAATCTATTTAGAACTCAGGAAAATCAGCAAGGAAAAAATCAAACAACCCTATCAAAAAATGGGCAAAGGACATGAACAGAAACTTTTTCAAAAGAAGACAGAATAATGGCCCAAAAACATACGAAAAAATGCCCAACATCTCTAATCATCAGGGAAATGCAAATCAAAACCACAATGAGGTATCACTTCTCTCCAGTGAGACTGGCCTTTATCAAAAAGTCCCAAAACAATAAATGTTGGCGTGGATGCAGAGAGATAGGAACACTCATACACTGCTGGTGGGACTGCAAACTAGTACAACCTCTGTGGAAAGCAATATGGAGATACCTTCAAGAGATACAAGTAGAATTACCATTTGATCCAGCAATCCCATTACTGGGCATCTACCCAAAGGAACAAAAGACACTCTGCACCCTAATGTTTATAGCAGCACAATTCACAATTGCAAAGATGTGGAAACAACCCAAGTGCCCATCAATACATGAGTGGATTAATAAAATGTGGTATATGTATACCATGGAGTACTATTCAGCTTTAAGAAACAATGGTGATATAGCACCTCTTGTATTCTCCTGGAAAGTGCTGGAACACATTCTACTAAGTGAAGTATCCCAAGAATGGAAAAACAAGCACCACATATACTCACCATCAAATTGGTATTAACTGATTAACACATAAACACACATATAAGAATAATATCTATTGGACGTTGGGCAGGGGGGAGGGGGAGGAGGAAGGAGGGGATGGGTATATGCGTACACAAAGAGTGTGATGCACATCATCCAGGGGATGGACACACTAGAAGGTCGGACTTTGGGGCGGGGGGCGGGGCCAAGGGCAACATACGTAACCTAAACATCTGTACCCCCATAATATGCTGAAATAAAAAAAAAGAACTTTTTTTTTACTTCCAGAGGCATCTTGCCATGTAATACATTGCATTTTTAATGTGAATCTCTCTTTCACCAGGGAAGGAGGAAAGAGATACATATTGCAAATAAGGTGCAAGTAGTAAGGATTAGGTAGGAAAGTCTACTTTCCAAATTAGAACTTGATAAGAGAATAAAGTGAGGGCTATAACCACTTTGAGAAAAAGATGTGTCAGTGTCTTATAAAACTCAAAATATACCTGCTATGTAACCCTGCACTTCCACTTGTAAATATTTACCCAAGAGAAATAAAAGCATGGGTCTATACTGACTTCTCAGAAAGTTAATAGCAGATTTAAGCAAAATAGGTAAAACCCAAAAACTCCCTAAGTTATCAACAGAATAGGTAAACTAAATGAGGTAGGTACATTTATATGATAGAAAACTGTGCAACAATAAAAATGAAGAAATTTTTGATACACACAATAACATGAACATATCTCAAAAAACCCCATGCTAAATGAAGGAAGTCCATGTAGTATAGTTTCATTGATACTAATTTCTAAAAAGAGACAAAATTAATCAGAATAGTGGTTGCCTCAGGGGTTAAGTGAGGAAAAGACTGACCACAAAAAAGCATGAAGGTTTTTCTTGTGTGATGGTAATGTTTTATACCTTGAAGGGGGTTGGATTGTATGGGTGTATACAGTCATCAAAATTCATGAATGATATGCCTAAGATTTTTGCATTTTATTGTATGGAAATTTCATTTTAAAATGAATTATATACAAATAATGACTTTACATATAATATACATGCAAAGGTGTGAAGGAGAAAATGTAGCGATACCTACAAATATTTTCTGAAATGTAGAAAATAATAAGATAAGTAAACTAAGATAAATGAGTGTAAAGCATGTGTAGTAAAATGTATTAATAATAAAGGGTTAATGTTAGGTATATGCTAATGCGGGTATAAGGTTACTGAAATATTCTTTCTACTTTTCAGCATATTTCAAAATTCGCATAACATATGTTAGAAAATATTTTGATAAAAACTTGCATGCACATATGTACAAATACTTTCCAGGGTGTTTTTTTTTCTAATAGTCACAATGACAAATGTTACTTCTATGTCCAGAATTCTTTAATTGTATTGTTTCCAGAGCCACTACCATAATTGTTTTGCATATATTCACCGAACACAAAACACATAACTGTCACTTAAGATACAGTTTTGTTACTAAGAGATTCTACTTAATGTCTGTCTTTATTATAAGAACTGTGTATTAAATACTACTGAATACAATGCTGTACATTGACAGTTGTTTCATGCTGATCATGAGAAATTAAATTTATAATATTGTGGCAAATTGACGGTTATTAATTTGAATTATTGGAGTGAATTGCATATAACAAATGATTAAATTCCACATTGCTACATTGCTTATAATCTTATTGCAATCTCTTTTAATATATTAGTTATTACATAGCAGATTTTTAATAAATGTTTGTGGAAGGAAAGCATAGATAAATGTATTCCATTCGAAATGATAATAAGAAGCATCGTCATCTTGCTATGAGCTAGAACTAGTCAAGATGTACCCTCCAAAGGTAAATGGGTTGGGAGAATGATGTCTGTGACTGCGAAGCTGCTTTTCAGCAATAATTTTATGTTAAAGGGAGCACACGGTTTTCTTGGAAAATTAGACATCTTGCTCACATTTATTTTGTTTTGAGATAGTTTAAAGGGAATTTTTTCTCAGCTACTTGTTTTGGTGTTATCTATTTTTTAAAAATGTGTGAGATCTGAAGAAGTATTTGAAAACAAATTTATTTATGTACATACACATACACTCACCCACATACATATTAATATATATAATGTAATATGTACAGGGCCTTTGAACACCGTTCTACTGGAATAAGTCACCTTTAAAAAGTGTTATACTTTTATGGATTATTTGATTCATTTAAAAAAGAATTTTCAAATGCCTATTTTGTTCCAGGAACATACTAGAGAGAAAAATACAAATTAAACACCAACCCTATCCTTTCTATGTTCAGAGTTTTTACATCCATTTTTCTGCAAAGGAATTTCTGAAAGCTTCAAATTTACACAAATCTCTTAATGCTTATAACCACTAAGAAATCCAAATTATCTTTCACTTAAAAGAGATCTGTGAGAAAGAAAAATAAAAGGAAGTTTTCTCTTGCAAAGAAAAATATCAAATAGGGATTTAGGCATTTATTTATTTATTGTTTTAAGAAAAGCTTAATTGCTTGCTTGGTTACGTAACAGCCTAACAATGATGGTAGTGATTTCAGTAAACAGAACATTAAGAAAATCAAAATGGCAAAATATAAAAACACTGAGAAGGAAATTTAATACAGAGAAAGCCATTTTTTTTTTTTTTTGCCTCAAATAAAGGAGTCCTCAGTGAATAATGACATTTCCTTTTCTTTTGCATTAATGTTTGGTATGAACTTACTACTGTTGAGACATTGTGTTAAGTGTTTTTGGGTCATTCTATTATTTGATGCTCACAACTCCATGATATTAGACTGGTATCACTGTTTTATAGCTTTTCTTAAAAAGAGGACGTTGAGGGCAAGGGACTTGTCTGAAGTAACCTGTGAAATTTTAAGTTGATTATCTGGAACCAGGAAGCCATAATTTTCTTGAAGAGACTGTTCAGTGTTAATATATGATTTAATAATAAAAAAGTGAAATGTATTATTTATTAATACCTATTCTGCTTCCACAATAACTATGAGGTCTGGTTCTATCAAAAAGTTCTCACTTAGTCATGTGCTAACATAGTATTTAGATAACTATCCCATTTTCCCAATCCTCTAATTTTTAAATCGCTTGCTAATTCAAAACAGAATCAAATAAGTATTCTGACTTTTATTGGTAAAACCGTAAATGGGATGGATCTTCTAATGCATCTAGCATTGAACAGCAGCTTGGATCCAAGCAAGTGTACTCAGTTCACTACCACTCAGTAACTCGATCTCCAGATCACCCATTTTGTGTGGCTGTAACAGATTACCAAGACTGGGCAATTTATTATTAAAAAAATGAAATTTCCTTTTTACAGTTCTGGAGATTGGAAAGTCCAATATCAAGGTACAGGTATCTGGCAAGGGCCTTCTTGCTGTGTCATCCCTCAGAGAAAGGTAAAAGGGTGAGAGAGGGCAAAATAGAGAGAAAGAAAGGGGGCGTTACTCACCTTTTTATCAGGAACCCATTCTCAGGGTAACTAATCTACTCCTAGATAATAGCATTAATCCATTCATGAGGGCAGAGACCTCATTACTTAATCACCTCCTAAGGGTCCCTCCTCTGAACACTGTTGCACTGGGGATGAAGTTTCCAAATCTGAGGGGCACATTCAAACCATAGAACAATTTAGTAAAAAAAAAAAAAAAAAAAAAAAAAAAGGGTTCTCTAAACCAGTGCCTGCAGTGTTCAAAACTTCCTCTGAAACAATAAAACTTAGAGGCGAACATTAAGAAAATGCTGTTTTGTTTGTCGGTTTTGATAATTTCATTATTCTTTGGTAAATTGGCCAGATTCCAGTAGATTTGATCTCAGAAGAGTCCAAATGTTAAAAATAATTATATCTTTCTCATGTTTTCTCTTGCACACTGTGCATTAAAAAAATAATATAAAAATAAAGAAGTATATAATCCTCAAGAAAGAGGCATTGGGGGGAAAATGGGCAGAAGAATGGGGAAAGGAAGATAGGATAAAGTAACAAAAAGACTCTATTGGACAAATAAATATAATAGAAAAGGAGCAGTAAGAAGAAAAGAGGTGGTATTAAGTAGAAAAACCAAAGAGCTAAGGGCACGCCAAGGCAGGAGTCAAAGTACGAAGCTTGTGTCTCAAACTCAATATTCTGTTCTGAAGCCAGACAGTAACGCAGGTGAGTAAACTGGGCCGGCTATAAGAAGAGTATGGCTGTTCTTTTTTAAAATGACTTTCTTTCCTTCACATTTGTTAGAGAAATATATAGAAATAAATATTTCTGTTTAAAATAAACGACAGTAAACTGCAATGATTAAGGCTGATGGCATCATCGGCCTCTGGAGAACAACAGAGAATGGCGTGGTAAACCAGCTTTCGTGCTGGCCCTGAAGAGAGAGAACAGCAAGAAGGCATCCTTGAGCTTTGCCTAAGGTTGAGAGCTCTTCTGATTTTTAAAGAGAACCTGAAATCCAAATGTTAAGAGAAATCTGAAATATCGACAACTCATTTCCTCCCAAAATGTTTAAATCAATGTAAATACTCTCATCACTCTTTACTGACTCCACCTCTATAAGCTGGGGTTGTGGCCTCTGGCTACTAGATTGTAGGCTTATTATGAAAAAGGTATGGGGCAGGGGAGAAAATGCTTTTCTTAACTTTAACTCTTGCTATTCACAAGGCCTCATGGGCCCTGCTACTTACTGTGCTCTTCTCCAGATGACTTTCCTGGCTGTGAGACCAGTGTAGTTCTCCATGCAAGGCCTACAGCATCATTCATTTTCTGTTTTCATGTTATTTGATTTTAAAAAGGGTTTTAGTATTTTGCTTGGGTCTAAACTAAATTCTTAATGGGAGCCATGCAGTATCCAATTCTGGCTTGTTTGTTGTTATCTATTAATATTATCTAGGACCAAGCTTTTTCCAAGGAATATGTCCTACAAGCAGGGCTAGCTTCATGCGTATGAGATCACTAGAGTTGCAAAGGGTTCTGCACTCAGGAGGGGGCCATGTGCTTAGGG
>RJWJ010045272.1:0-11817 GCA_004363605.1 Indri indri
GAGGTGGGTGAGTACAGTTTCATGGCAGGTCCACTCTCCCGTGACAGTGGGTCAATGTCTTCAGCCCAGACCTATAACATTTGGGCAGTAATGGGTTAATTTTTTTTCAGGGGAAGGGTTTCTATAAAACTTGCAAAGACATTTTAAATAGCCATTATTGAGCTATCAGGATTTGGTTCCCATATAGGAAATGCATTCCCTGTAAATAAAGCATGACTTTTTTTTCCTCTTTACAATTTGCTTAAAAGTCTAGCCAAGCATGAACTTTTTTTATGACATCATGCTTATTACAGTGATTTCTGCACATGAGGGAGAACTGGCTTTCTAGAAAGAACTGTGCTTTTTTTGTTGTTATATTGTTGTGCTGTTGTTGTGGTTGTTTAGTTTCTTTCTTTTATATAAGCAGAGTGAATTTAAAAAAGAGAGAACTTGATGAGCAGCCTAACAAAGCCACACTCATCATTTTTTAGTTCATGCATAGCCCCAGAATTGAAAGCCCAAATTAATAGTAAAATAACTTTTAAATCAAAGCATATGCTTTAGCCATAGAACATGATATGTGTATTTATAAATCTTTCTCACTTGGGTTTATTGCTTCGATTTTTAAAATATTGTTCCCTTAAGTAATTATATACATACCCCCTTTTTGGCAACAATGGCTGCCAATCTCAAATTGGAAACCAGCTTTATAACCTTGAAACCACTACATTTGTGCTGCACACCTGTTCCTCAAATAACCACCAACTGACTTCTAGCGTAGAGTGGAGACAGAGATACATTCATCTGCAACGATTCCAATCACCTAGGAATCTGTTACATCTCACTGCACAACTTTCACATTCAGAAGATTCACAAGATCTTGGATGGGGCCCAGAAATGTAAACAAGCACCTAGGTCACTCTAAAGCACCCACGGGCTACTACACATTGGGATCACTTGTAAGAGGAGCCTGCGTCGCCATGCCCAGGATTACAGAACTGGCAGAAAGACATTCAGGGTGGCACAACAGGAGCAAAGCTAATGGGGAAGCACAATGCACATCCACAAAGCAGAACCCTTAGGATGGCCCCTCCTGGGTAGCGCTTTGTCAAATGGAGGACGTTGCTGTCACAGCACATTTGCTTCCCGCAGAGCACTCTTCCCTAATCCAGACCAGGGCACACCACGCGCAGGGCAACCGAACATAGTGGTCGAGAGTGTAAATTCTGGAGTCGGACTGCCGGGGTTCAAACCTTCACTCTGCTAATGACGTAACTTCTCTCTGCCTCCATTTCTTAATCTCTGATGTGGGAATAACAATCAGTTACTGGAAATTATTTAGGTAATAATTACCTAAATCTATAGATGAAGTAAAGTCTATAAAGCAGCACCTAATGTATCAGAGATCCTCAGTAATTGTTCTGTATGTATCTGATGTGTGTAGGTACACAAAGCCCTGCTTACAATGCAGAATACAAAATAGTCACTGAAAAAGCAATTTGTAGAACTCCATTTAACTAACTGAGAGTCAAGGTGCATGTTTGAAGTTTTATTCATTTAAATTTGTACAAGGAGTATACTTTAATCATTTTGCCCCACTCTATAGCATTTCTATTTCTCCATCTCCCCTTCCACCTGGCTTGTTCTCCTTCCTCCCCAATTCATGGAGTTAGAGTCTTCCTGCTAATTTATTGTGGAGCAAGCTCCAGGCTGGGGATGTTCAATGTCATGAATCAGGAGTCTCCAGAGGAACAGGGTCATTTCAGTGTGGGTCTCCAAACCACGGTTTGGTTTCAGGTTGAAACAGCACCTGACCTGAGCCATGACTTGGTGTCCTCATCACCTGGGTTTTGTCACAGAAATTCCAGGAATTCAGTTCTCCTTTTTTCTGAACACTTGTTTTCTAAGCCTTTTGTGGCTTGCTTACCTGTAAACATAGTCATTTATTCCTCCTGTTAGTGATTACTAGAGGGCTGATGTCTTCAAGCCCCACAGTCTTGAAAGATTCAGACACATTTCCATCCCTTTGTCCATCTGTTCTGTTGTCGATGCTCTAAACTGCTTTCCTCCTTTGTCAGATATGGATGTTCTTCCCAATGGGATTATATTCTCTTATGGCTCTATATTTTGTAACTTGGTCCCTTATTACATCATAGGAGATTTGATTTCCCGTTCCAGTGATTTAAAAACTCAATCACCACGAAGCCACTTTTGGAGCCCTACTGCTATAGCAGGACCTCTTCTTAGGCAGCATTAGCTTAAAGCAACAACATTAAGACTTAGTTACATTTCAGCCTCCTGGTCTCAGCCACCTCTGTCACCTCCAAAGCCACAGTGATCTTGAGGCCAGGAGTTCAAAACTAGCCTGGTTATGAGACCCTGCCTCCAGTTGGTCATTAGGCATTTTCACCATACTACAGAATTTCAGAGCTGAAGCCAATTGAAGAGGATCATCTACTGCAATCTTCTTGATTCTTCAAATACAGAAACTGAAGTTCCCCTTTAAGAGACTTGCTCAAGGTCGCATAGTTAGGGGCAGCATATTATAGTTTTCTGATTCTGCTCCAGCAATCTTTCTACAGATGCTACTTTCATGATA
This sequence comes from Indri indri, assembly GCA_004363605.1. Classification (NCBI taxonomy): domain Eukaryota; kingdom Metazoa; phylum Chordata; class Mammalia; order Primates; family Indriidae; genus Indri; species Indri indri. Next base: position 2,579 of record RJWJ010045272.1, read on the forward strand.
AAGACATAACAGACATACTCACCAAATAAGTAGTTGCCACATGAAAAGAAAGATAATAAATACATTCAACGATAGAACTGAGCTTTTAAAAGACTGAGATCTCACACACACACATACACACACACACACACACACACACACACACAAACCCAGACAAACACAAGGTAATTTTTGGAGGAGATGAAAATCTTTAGTGCCTTTACTGTGGCGATGGTATCACAGGTGTATGAATATGTCCAAACTCATCAAAATGTTTACATTAAACACGTGCAATTTTTGTTTATCAATTCTACCTCAATAAAACTTTTAAAAAGTAAAATATATTCAATCAGAATCAATACATAGCCTTAGGCATAGGTTTTAAAAATAGAATTTAGGATGTTTACAGAAGCTTTATTCGAAAGAACTCAAAACTAGAAACAAGCCAAGTGCCCAAGAAGAAGTGTATGGATAGGGAAACTGGTATATTCATACAATGGAACACTACTCAGCAATAAAAAGGAATGAACTGCTAAAACATGCAGCAACAGATGAATCTTGGCGACATTATACTGTGAGAAACAAAAGTGTATACACTGGATGATTCTATTTACATAAAATTCTAAAAATAGAAAATCCATAGTAACAGAAAGCAGAGAAGTGGTTGCTTAGGCCCAGAGCTGACAGAAGGACTGACTGCAAAGGACACAAGGGGACTGTGTGGGGTGACGGAAATGTTCCATATACTGACTGTGGTGCTCGTTTCACAAGTGTACACATTGGTCAAACTTCATGAAACTTCACACTTAAAAAGGGTAGATTCTACTGAATATAAATTATAACCCAATAAAATTGACTAAAGAATACATTTTAAACCTGTAGAGGATGGGAAAACTTGATTAACAGATTCCATCTACTATCCCATGAACACCATAATTCCCACGTGAAAAAAACATATTGAATTTTAAATGACTATAAACTTACCATAGAACAACATAATTGCAAAAAAAGAAAAAGAAAAAAACAGAGAAATGAAGGAAGAAAGAAACAGAATGCCATCTTATGTTGTCTTACTAGAACTATACTTTTCAGATGAAGGGAAATTGTAATTCTACTATACTATGCATTAGTCAAAACATACCTATAGTGTTATGCTCCTATGGCCTTTGCCTATGCTCCCAAAACCTACGGTGTTGTTCTGAGCACCTAGTTCATTTTTCTTCATTATAAAAGGAAATGTATTACGATTAATGTATTTTAATTAATTATAAATTGTAAACTATGTTTCAAACACAAATAAGTAGAAAAAAGAAAACTAAAACTGATTACTATATATTAATATCTATAATGGCCACCAATCATATGTTGGACATTTACCTGTCATACATATCCTCCCAGTCTTTCTTTGAAAATGTGGATGCAGGCTGGGAGCAGTAGCTCATGCCTATAATCCCAGCATTTTGAGAAGCTAAGGTGGGAGGATTGCTTGAGGCCAGGAGTTCAAGACCAGCCTGGGCAACATAGCGAGACCTGCTCTCTACAAAAAATGAAAAAAAAAAATAGCAGGTGTGGTGGTGCACCCCTATAGTCCAAGCTACTAGGAGGCTTAGGCGGGAAGATTGCTTGAGCCCAGAAGTTAAAGGTTACAGTGAGCTATGACTGCACCACCACACTCCAGCCTGGGTGACAGCGAGACGCTATCTCTAAAGAAAAAAAGAAAATGTGGATGTATGCATGTGCTACAAAAATTGAATAATGCTGTACATGCTGTTCCACAACCTGCATTTTTTACCCAAAAATATGTGACTTTCTTTTTGTATTATTAAATTTTCTTCTTCATCATCATTTATAATACCTGCTCAGTACTCTACGATCTAAACCAATCCCCTATTCTTAAATATTTATGGTTTTCCACGTTTTTCTAATTATCAGCAACTTTGAAATTAATAATCCTATAGCTAAATTTCTAGGCAGAACAAGAAAAATTCATAAAGATTAAATTCCTAGAAGTGTAATTGCTAAGACAAAAAGTATGCACATTCTTACGGCTTTCAATAGGTACTGACAAATTGAGGACCATATTTAAAAGAGACGCCGACAAACTGGCAGGTGTCCAAAGGACGACAACTGAAACGTGTACACAACATGTCCTGGAGACAGGCTGAAGGGATTGGGTGTAGCCGGCCTCAAAAAAAGAAAACTTAGGAAGTTTCGAAAGAAAAGTTCCCACAAAAAAGGAAGGGAATTTTGTTTCCTGTCTGCTGCTTTGTTTCTCATTTAAAGCTGATTCAACAATAGAACAGAAACCTTGGAAAAGGGTTAGTTCCTGGGTTGGTTATTACATCTCAGCTTCAAAAACACCTTTCCGTGCTGTTCTTTCTGATGCTGGGAATCTCAACTGCATTTCCCCTCTGCCAGCGTTCCCTATCAGCCTCTACCAATAGGGGGCGCTGGAGGGAAGCTGAAGGAAAGAGAAGGGTAGGCTCCTTCCATGTTCTGCTCTTGTCAGCATCACCCCGGTAACAGTTCTTCATCTTGGCAGCAGCAGTGGATTCCAGTTTGTCATTTTCCCAACACTGCCAGAACCAGCCTCACCAGCAGGCTCTTCCTCAGAGATCTGGTTCCCAGGACTGTACCTCCCTCCGAGCTTCTAAATTTTAATAATTCCAACCTCTTCCCTTTGTTCCTATCTCGAGAGCTGATACTTCTTCCCTTCTTACTTTTTCAGTTTTCAATACCCAGTTATCAATTTTTTTTTGAGACAAGGTCTCACTCTGTCACCCGGGCTAGAGTGCAGTGGTGTCATCATAGCTCACTGCAACCTCCAACTCCTGGACTCAAGCCATCCTCCTGCCTCAGCCCCCCGAGTTGTTGGATTACAGGTGTGCACCACCGAGCCGGGTAATTTTTCTATTTTTAGTAGAGACAGAGTCTCTCTCTTGCTTGGGCTAACAATTCTTTATAGTCAGTTCTCCCTGTTAAAATGACTGGCATGATTCCAGTCTCTTCACTGGACCCTGACCGATCCAGTCCCCCATTGCTAGAGCTGGGTAAATTAAGAATGAATTACCCCTGTCTTAAGACAGTCTAAAAGAAACTCGTGGACTGAAAAAAAGTTGTACCTGATCAGTGGTCTTCAAATTATTTTTATCAATACAATCCTTTTTGCAAATATAATCTCATGCCAAACTCAATACATACATAAAAACAGTGGTGCTTTGGCTAAAATGGAGGTAAGAGGCTAAGAGGAGCATCCCGTCCCCACCTGCTTGGCCTCACCCCAGCAGCTCCTTTACACAGCCCTGCTTCCACCCGCCCTGCCCCGTCCGTCTGTCAAACTCCTGCCTTCAGTAGAGCCCAGTCTGCCTATCACTGATCTAGACAACTCAGGTTCCCTTCCGTATCTTCTGATTCTAAAACGATACGATTCTTCTTGCCCTCAGGGTTCTCTGGAGATCTATGTGGCCCCAATAACAGCTTAAGCAAAACAAAAGACACCTGCCATAGGGTGCCTGATATACACCTAGCTTTCCCACCTACAGATCTGGCCACAAAAGGAAACCAAGAAAATTTTTTTTTTCAGCCAGGCTGGGGTAATGCAGTGGAGAAAGCATTATTATTGCAGCGCTGCCGTTCCTGCTGTTAGGTTAAGGACAGGTCAGCGTTTTTCATTATAATCCCCCTTCTTTGAGAGGTTTCTAACATGGCTATAAAAATCTGCTCTAGCTTAAAGTTTGGCATTAAAGTTCTTGGCTCCAGGCTGTACTTTCTTTCAGTGACGCTACTAAGAATGTGTTTAGCGACTTTAGGACTCAGAGAGGGCACTGAAAGTTCTGAATAAGGGAAGTCTGTGCTTTGAAATGCCTCCCCTCTCCCCTCCCCCGCCACTACCCCAGAAAAACTATCACGCTACCTTTTCTTAAAAACAATTTTTTTTTCCGGGTCACTGGCTGAAAATATAGCCTTGCTTCTTAAGGGAATGTCTAAACAGAACCAAGCCTTTGTGATATTCAAACTCTTCCAAAGTAAAACAGCTTAATACACAGAAGATATTTCGTATTAAAGGTGGCTGTCCTGCACCCATCCATGTTCCCCTGTGGTTTGGTTTCAGCTTACGTCTTTACCTTCCCTGATACCCCGAAACTGAGTCCTATGGCTCTTGGAGGAAATTCCAAACATTTAAATTTTGCACAGATGACATTTATGACTTGCAAATACTTCTCAACAAAGGTGGTAAGGAGAAAGTATTAGAATCATTCCCTCTTCACAGAAGAAAAGACCAAAACCCAAAGAGTCTGACTTGCTTAAGATTCTGGTCAAAGGTAAACTAGGAAAAAGACTGCCTGTGCTTGCTCTAAGAGGTATACTGCCTTCCTAAACTGCAAACCGTAGTGAAGAAAGCAAAAAGGGGGCCACATCAGCTGGAAACTTCCGCAAGTCTGGAGCAACTCGTTTCACTGATGGGCTTTTCTCCTCTGCCTGTCCAGGAAAAGTTCCCCTAATCAGGAGAGGTCAGGGCAGTTTCAAAGTCCTCATCCTGTTTCTCTGCTTCTGGGACATCGTTAAAGTCCAAATCAGGGAAATGCCTTTATCCCAAGCATGTCCTCAGAGCTGGCAAGAGCATGGGCTACGGAGTCAGAGAAACCTGGATTAAAATGCTAGATTTACCATTCAAAATCAGGAGGAGGCTCCTTTTCTACCTTTGAAAGATGAATATGAGGGGGAAAAAAAAAAAAACCTACCTTCAAAAGGTTCCTGTGAACATTTAAAGCAACCCACACACAAGAAAAATTCAATAAATCATAGCTACTGATACGCAAACATAAACATTACCCTCTGAAAAAAACTAGAAAAGAAGAAAAAAAGAAAAAGGTGTTTGACAGAGGACACCATGAATACTCTCTTCCTTAAAGATGCAAAATATGCACAATGATTTAAGAAGGTTACATACAAGGATCCATTTGGAAAATGCTATTGTAAAACAATTCAAGCAGGAATCTGCCCGATTGTAAAACTCAGACTCTGACCATACTGGCCTTCCTGAAATCAGGCCTCATTACCGGGTTAGAGACTACACGCTATGGTACCAAAACCATCCTTTTCCCAATTCCAAGATACCTCATTTGTTGTTCATCCACTTGTTTTTCCAGCAAGAATGCTGGAAAATGCTGCATTTATAACATTTCCTGGGCACCAGCCATGTCTCAGGCATTGTGCTGAGCACTGGGGACACAGAAGTAAGGACCAAGGCTCCGACTAGGGTGAGGCACGAGGCATTCCCCTTAGGTGCACAACTTAAGGAGGCTCCAAGAACTCAGTAATCCAGAATCAAAAACATTTTGATGCAATATTTACGATAATCAACATTAATACAAAAAATTGCATCAGGAACACAATAGCAAAATTTTAAACAAAGACGAGAAAATTTAACAGTGCTATGCTGAGCAATACTGGAGCTGAGGCAAAAAGCAAATCACTAACATGCATCCTGTCCTATTTAAAATTTTGATACTGTGTTTATTATTAATTTTTTAAAAATCAGTACTGATTACTTTAAATATTACATTAAAACATTATTTTTCTTGGTGAATGACCTTTTGGCACTCTCTTAGGTTTCTGACCCTAATCCTGGCCCCAAATAAGACATATCTTATAGTTGACTGAGACCTGAAATCCCACAGAGTCACCAAATGGGAGGCATTTAAGGGCATTAAAGATACATCACAAATAACAAGGCTGAGAAAGATAAAGTGGCAGGGCAAACATCTCAAGGCTGTTGCGTAGCAATACCTAAAACCAGGCCTTCTGTGGGATCACCTTTACACCCTGCCACATGTCATACAACCTTCATATCCCTTTCACTTCTCAAGAAAACAGCCTCTGAGGTGGCTCTGCTCACCATGGTCCTCGTACCCATGCAGCTCCATGGCCCAAGTGATTTTCATAGGCAGGGTTTCCATTCCAGAGGGCGTTTTTCAAAACTTGCCTGGCTGGTCTTTGATCATGACAGTAGAGGATAGAGGCTGCCCCAGAGCTGTATGGCCATCAGGAATCCCTTAGCTACTCCTGGGTTACACAATGAGCTTCATATGCAATGCAGGCCAATAACTCAAATTCTAGTACATCCCTGAGGAATACCGTGCTATGTGGGCACATGACTGCCAGACAGAGCTGTACAAAAATGACCCCTTGACTTACTTTCGAAATATTCTTAAGCCTTTGTCCAACCTGTCATCACCACAACCCCTTCCAGTCTGTTGCTCATACTTACTGCAATGGCAGAGGCTACCGGCTGCGCAGTAAATCAGAATACTTTTCCCAGCCTCTCATATCTACTTTTGACCATGTGCCTGAATTCTGACCAATGGGATGTGAACAGAAGGACTCACTCATTTTTCATCCTCCCATGAGTAAAATCCTCTTTTCCTTTGCTCCTCATCTGGCTAAATGGGGAGAATACTGTAGACCTCTGCGATAGTAGAATCTAAGATGGATGGAACCTGGGTCCCTGGATAAACACTTGCAAAGCCCTCTCAGCTAGCTGGAAATATACTTTGATTGTGTTAAGGCACTGCAATTTGGGGGACTGTTATAGCAACTAGCCTATCACGACTAATATCCTTCCCCAACTAGACCATGAACTCCTCACTGGTAGACTCTGTATCTGATGCCATCTCTGTATTCGCAACAGTGGGCTGCACACGTAGGTGTGTGATACAATTCTATCGTAAATTAGCCACCACAATTTTTCTCTTAAAGCTCTTATGTACAAGCCCCTCTACCACCATACCAATAAAATGACCAATAATAAACTGTTCTCTTTCTCTTAATCCCCTCAAACTTGAAAACGAAGGCAAGATATTCCTAGAAACCCATGTTAATTATGATCACTAAATATAATGATTCATGCCTCTTAAATGCCATTTCATATGCATAATAAGATAATAATCTAAATATAAACAAACAGCCTAAGACAGAGGACAGAATCAGAATGGGAGCCCTAGACACATACTTGAATTTTCCTCTGGAAAGATTTCTAATGCATGATGGTGTCTTGGATATGTTTGTGCTCTGTGCATATCACAGTTGACATCTTGTCAAAACCAAGAGAAATAATTGCATCTCCGAGTAAGAGTATCATGCAGGCAGCAATTTAAATGTGGCACTGCTTATCAGCACCAATTTACTAACATCTTACTGTATAAAACTGTGTGTGGTAGGAGAAAAACCTATACATCCTTACCAAGATTCAGGCATAAAAACAAAATCTGTTACACTTCCAGTTCAAAAGAAGATAGAACAAAGAAAAAGGGAATAAAATGAGAAGCTGTGTTTCTTTTTCTTAGAAATAAACTTTTAAAGAAATCTAAGCCTTAAACTTTACATCTTCATTTGAGATGGAATGGGCAAAAAGATATGAGCCAGTTTTCTCAAGTCTTGAGGGAGAAGAAAAACAACCTACCTTATGAGGTTATTAAGCTAGCACCTCAGCAAGCCGCAGGCATGCTACTCATTTATTACACAAAACCGAAATCTTCTGACAGTCCGTAATTATGTGCTGAGAACTCTAATGAATAACTCTGCATCAGAAGGATTCACGAAACTTTGATCAGTGTCCCGAGAGGCAGTGGGTCAAGACGAACCTTGAAATCTGATTAACTTCACCCATCCCCATCAAACATTCTAAAAACACTGTTTTGTATGTAGCTCTTCACTGGGATATTTTGAAAACATAATTTTGTCAGACATTCTAAAGCAATTATTAAAAATAGTATCCACTTTTGTAATAGACAAGATGGAATTTATATCATTTCCCATACATATTTCTTAACATTTCTTTTTGTTCTAGGCCCATGGTGGTAAAAAAGTAACATTTTAGGGTCCAATGCAGTATTAGATGGGTAACTGGCTACAATTTAGTAACTTGTCCTTTGGAAGTACCAGGATTTTTAGAAGACCTGGGTCTGAAGTGGCGATGTGTTAAATTGAGTTATCCACACACTCTTTACTCTGTTTCCCTTGGTTTTAAGACATATTAATCAGGGAACAAAAATTTGATTTAATCGAAGCTGAATCATCTAGAAAAAGAATAGAAGCTATGCCTGTGGGTTCACCAACAAGTGGTGTGTGTGTGTGTGTGTGTGTGTGTGTGTGTGTGTGTGTGTGTGTGTGTAATAAAAACACAATTGCCTTGTGGTCCCTCTGAATAGGGTTGGAGCAGGAATGGCAAAATCACAAAACATTCGCCACCACTCCTCACTGTAGCATTCAAAGCAGACATCACTAATCAATACCCTACGCTCTTCACTGATCCCAGCAGTCCATAATACTTACCACAGCCTTCTAGGTAGCTGCTACCAGACACATGGAATTGAAATACCAAGTGATACCCAGTTGCCAGTTTTGAATTTGTCCTATTATGAATGTTCAAAATGGATAAGATGTTAGCATTTATGTTGTTCAAATCCCCCATTCTCTGGGCAAAGAAACTGAAAAATGAAGATGTTAATTTACTTTTCAAAGATCATACAGCCAATTTGTGGGGATTTTTTTAATTGAACTCTTTGGATTACTTTTTATATTTCTTCTTGGTATGATTTATACCACGGAAGATGTGCACAACAAGGTTTACGAGTAAGTAAAGGGGGTCAAGAAAAACCATCTTAGGTGTGTACTACAAACCAAGCCAAAAAACCAACCAAACAAAATGCCACGGCATAAAACGCAGGAGGAGCTATAAAATCGCCCTCTACCTTGAAATCTGTACAAGATGACCAGAAAAGCTTCCCACACTCTTGTCCCATGTACCCTTTGCTTACATTAACAATTTCTGACTTCACTTGCTACTTCATGCCAGAATAAAAGGCAGCACACGTAGAAATCCTCTCTAGAGAAAGAACCTACCCCTGCTTGACCGTTCTGAGTTCATCACCATTTACACCGCTGCGCAACTTCCCTTCTCTCTCCAGGGGTTCAAACGGAGTCACTTGGGGCGCAGTTACCATTCAGAATCTGAGGTCAGATTTTCAAGAACAAAACACAGTGCATTTTCCAAGTCCAGTTTAATGAAGCTTACTCTGTGTTTTTGGCTTAGTAACATTAAACAGGCAGCAAGAAGTCCTTTGGGAGGACAGAAAAAGACCATGAAGCCCTCAAAACCAACAGCAGAGTGATGTCATGCCAGAAATGTGCAATCTCTCTCTCTCTCTTTCTCTCTCTCTTTCTCACACACACACACACACACACACACACACACACAC
>RJWJ010045273.1:0-11820 GCA_004363605.1 Indri indri
AAAGACCCTGCGATTAATGCATAGTCAATCATGAATATTCATATTAGAAGGAAAATGAAGTTGAACAACTAGCAACCCAATTTTGTCTGTCCCGTCTACAGTCCTCTGCTCTACCAGCTGAGCCACAGAAGGGTGCACAAGCAATCCAATTTTGGATCAGCAGTTTCACCTGGTCCTTTTGCTAAAATTTCTTCCAAAAATCCCTAAAACTTTGGTTTACTTCGTCTTTACCTTTTAAGTTTCAGTGGAAACACTCAGGTGTCCAAAGACAAGGATCACAGGGAAAAGGAAAATAGCCAAATTTATATAGCCTTTCTGACTCATTTAATACAACAACCCTTTGATATAGATCCAATTATAAACTGCTTTTTGCAGATGAGAAAACAGTTTACAGAGAGTTTAAGCAGACTTCCTAGGTTCACACAGCTGGTAAGTGTTAGAACTGGAATTTATACCCAGGTGTCTGGCCCCAGAGTTTGTGTATTTAATCACCACATCAATTTCTTCGCTGGAAAAATGAAAAAGGAAGCAAAGGCTTCATCCACATACCTGGTCATCAGCCTTCTGACTAATGGTCAGTTTACTCTCTGGTTCTTTTCAGCAGTCAGTAAGTGTCCAGGGATTTTGACTCCCTGATACAGTTCCTGAGTGCTTCCTAAATTTCAAACAAACACCCACAAGTTCCTCACCAAGATATATTCAGTGACTGTATATAAAAGACCTCTCATTCTTTTATTCTATCTTGTGAAACTCCACACTTCATAGGATGGTAAAAACTATTCCAAGGATTTGATAGTATTTTGTGGTCCAACCTGGAAAAGTTAAGAAGGTAAATTAGCCCCCATCCCCAAAAGGTAGATATTTGCTGAACAACCACACTGCTCTCTGTAAATAAACTTTGGGACGAAGTTAACACCCGTTCCAGTGTTCTCACCAACATGTCCTCCCTTGTCTCTGTACTTTGCTAGCTTGTAAACTACAGAGTGAAACTTGACAGGTTCACTAACAATCTATGCTTTAGCCTGATGTCACTAGAATGCCACCACAATGGCAGGATTTCCTCTCTAGGTCAGCACCAACCCCATCGCCTGAGTAAATGTACATAACTTTGCATCTAGATGAAAAAGCACCTGTTCGATGGACTTGAGCACCAGTTTTAGAGTCTGACAGGTGTGAATCTGAACCAAGTAACAACTGGAATCAATTAAGTAAACTAGTCCCTATGGCTTGCAGCATTTCTGTCTAGTCCTTTCTATTCGTGAGGGATAAATTATGTGATGCGTGTAGTATTTAGCATCTGCCAGGTGTTCGGCAAACATTGTTTGAATGAAAGCTCCTTACACTCGGCACTCGTAGTTCAGTTTTCTACTTTTGTCCTCAAATGTCCAGATACCACCAATTTGGAAGAAACTACTATATGATTCTGCTCAATAAGAAGGGACTGTTTTTAGAGAACTTTAGCAATACTTAGTAAACATTTTCCTTATTCACACAGAAGAAAAAGATTATTAATTACTTAGCTTTGGCTAATTCCTGGGACACCTAATGTGTTCACATCTATTTTCAGAAAAACTCATGCTTTTTTTTGAATACGAGTTAATGTCACTATTTTTTTTTTCTCCCAGAGAAACCACAAGGCAGTCAAGAGTGTAGCAGTTTGCAGGCTACACGTCAGCCAGTGTCAATCCTTTATGAGGATTTCATTCTTGAGACTGGAGGAGAAATGTGGATAATGAGATAAGGAGAGCAATGAACCAATCAGCAAGAAAACCTTGAAAACCACTTGTGGGTTCTGCCTGAAGCCCTTAATTAACCACATTCTCCACAACACAGAGCAAACCCATCTGGACAACCAAGAAAATAAAAACGCAGCATAGAGAGTTCAGTGATGGGTCAGTGCTGGCAAAGTGATAGGTTAAGCCCTGAAGATTTTAGAAGCCCCAGAAAGCAAAAATCAAAAGCAGTGGTGAGGTTGAAGCTAGAATGCCCCGAACATAGTAAAGTAATAAGTCTAATTCTCTCTAGTTTAGCACATCATGCCGCAATGACTCTACAAAGGGGGAAGAGATAGCCGTCGAAATGTGTACATTTGCTGTTGGCACAAAATTCCCAAGTTCTTCCCTGAATAAATAAGGCGGCCACAAAATCATTTGCTTCGCCTTTGGGAAGCTAGTCACTTTTGTCACTGCTTTGTGGATGATGAGCCAAGGCTGTTTCTAACCACTGCATTTATTTAGGGCCTTTGTACTGACACAGTCTGGGTGCAATCCAAAAATCTTACACTTTTGTCCAATTCTGTGTTAGGACAAAGAGAAGGCAGAAGATATTCCTGCTGTTTGGCTGGGAACAAAAGGCTGTCAGGCTGGGTTTTGATCACGCGGGCATACCTGGTTGCAAAGTGAAAATCGCAACCTTCAGAAAGACTGTTTGCTGGCTGCCCAGTGCCACGTGACAGAACGTGGAATAATTCATTACACCTTCCTCCCAGTTCTCTGACAAAGATGTTATTTTATCTTCATTTTACAGTTGTGGATACTGAGGCTCAGAGAGGTTAAGGACCTTGCCTCAGGAGGCTGGTTACAAGGCTAACAAGTATTGAAGCTAGAACACAAGCTGTGTGCACCACTGGCTCTGATGTCAGAGGGCTTTCTGCTCTACCACTCTGGTTCCTCATCCTATCCACCACTTACCTAGGACAGCCAGGTTACCAATATTTTGGGATAAGAAAATATTGAAATATTTACCCTAAGCGAATACTATGAAATATTTAAAACAATGGAATCTGAGAGTTAAAAAAAAAAAAAAAGATATCCCATGAGTCTTATCCTAGTACCCAACCTACACTTAGAGTTTCACAAAAGGGATTTTTATACAGTTTGAAAAAGGTAATAATTTTCCAGAGAGACAAATAGTCTTAAGGTCTGGGAAAATCCCCTTATACTCTTTTTTCTCTTTATTTTAACAAATACCTTATACTTTGAATGCTTCCTGTGAGCTAGGCAGAGCTAAGCTCTCCAGGATTGCTTTCATGAATCCCCATGATTATCTTACAAGGCAAGGACTATTATTCATAACCCCATTTTATAGATAAGGAGGTTTAGAGTAGTTACTGACTTGTCCTAGGTCAGAAAACAAGTAAGTCTTAGTGCAAGGTACAAATCCAGTTTGTGAATGTGGTTTTCAAGGTATTCGGAGATTCACAGTGAAATAAAAGGAAGTAAAACTAAAGAGTTCCTACGACTCTCTAGCTTAACATCAGTAGACAGTTGTGCTTATTTGCAAGTCTGTGGAGAGGTGTCCCATAACCCAATCCTTTCTTCAATTTAATGCATGCCTCAACTGTGCCTTTCCTCTTTGGTTTCCTAGAGCCAGGACATCTTAAGGCAACTGAGTCAACCTGCTAACTACCATATCTAGAGCCTATATTTGAGTACCTGCAGAGCAATAACGCTCTTACAGCTTGTTCCATTTGTAGTAAGCTCTGATGATCAGAAAATCATACTTATATTCAGCTGATAATGCTGCAGTGACATTTAGGAACCTCCCACTTGTATCTCTTGTAGGTCAAGGGCAAAAAACCATGCTGATGAAATGACATTACCAAAAGCAAAGAGGTTTAATGCTATTCATTGAAGCACAAGTGATCTTGAAGGAAATGGAGAGATATTCTTTTTCAAGGACAGCTTTAATAGCTGAAGGGGTATAATGTTTTATATCCAGTCAACCATCTAGCTACAGACAACTTTTCACACTAAAGTGGTTAATCTTTTTTTTTAATATTTCAATGACATTTTGAATCAAGGCAAGAGGTTAGAGTGAACAAGGAAGTTAAGGGGTTTTTTTCCCCAAAATCATATTTGCATTTAATTTGAAATTCTTTCCAGTTCTATGATTTTTGCATAAACATTTATGGAATCCTGATGGCTAATTAGATTTTAAGTCTTTTATCCAGGAATTTGCCCAATGTTATGCTCTCCATCAAACCTGAGCTCTTTGCTGATCTTCAGTCCATGTTGAACAAGTAATCTTTTTAACAGCCTTAAAGACTACATTTTAAATTCTTCTATTTGTTATGCATACCACATCATGGAGTATATAATGGAGTATATAATCATTATTTCTGGACAAAAGTTTGAAGTTCAAATTCCATAACAAAATTGATTTCCCATGTAAAAGCTTTCATTTTGATCAAAGAGTAATAAGGTACCAAATGCCCCAAAAGCAAAGAAAGCAAAAAGCACAAATGGGCACTTTATATCATCTGCCAGGCAGCCTTTTACATGGGTGTCTTCCTGTGGTCCCCACAACGACCCCAAGAAGTGGAGATTACCAACCTATTTTACTGTGAAAGAAACTAAGGAGTAGAAAGGCTAAGTGACCTGTTCGGTGTCACATAGCAACTAAGCAAAAATAGTTCTCAAACCAGGTCCTCAGATACACCCCCACTTCTCTAATCAGAGGAAGGCCAGTTTGCAATTACCCAGAGGGGAATAAAACCACTCCCCTCTTGTTCTGCCCATTTCTAGCAGGCCCAAGCCCTCCCCAGGTATGCCCTTTAGGAATGCAAATGGGTACAGACCCAGGAGGCCTTTTCGCCTACACTTAGCATTATCTTAAGGGATAAGAACTTGGAGTGAGGGTGCTATCACTATCATCAAATATTTCTTAGTATATTTTGTCCTAGCATTATCATGTCACAATATCCAAAATAATTCCTCTTTGTGGAGGAATCTTAAATGATAACCTTAAGACCCAGCTCTAAGGGTCTCAGTTCCTGGAAAATGAGATGCCTAAATGTCAAACTATCAATGCACAGCTTGGAACACAATGGTTGCTCATTTCCAACAGCTGGGTCCCTATCAATGCCCTCTTCATTCAGGGAGGTATCCTGTGTGATATAACTTTGTGACTGTTTGTGGAAGTGACCTCTTTATCACCCCTGCCTCCCTGGACCTTTGTTCTTTTGCACTGTAATTCTGACTTACCTCCTCTTCTTGCTTATTTCTCTATTAGCCCTTTTCTTTTGTTCTAAAAACCATGATTTCTTCATAGAAGCTTTAAAAATATATAAAGTAATATATGTGCTGAGTTTAAAAGGTCATATAAAATTGCAAGGTTTATAACTCCAATAGCAGTCTCTCAGGTCATCTCTCCTCAGCTCCATGTCCCACTCTTCGGAGGAACTTTGAAATATTTTAATTGTTTCTTCTGATATTTAGTAATTAGATTCACACATTAAAGGGAAAATAGTGTGATTAGTATCAGTGTACAGGAGAAAAATCATTTTGATGCAAACCTCAGAGAAGAAAGTCCAGAGAAACTGATGTTGCCACAGCCTCAACTACCACTCAAATCTTTCACATCAAGACAACTCGAAACAGGATAAATTTGAGGCCAATGCCTATATTTAAATCTCTATAATAACAGATACCAAATAGAATATGATTTGCCTTAAGGATATGAATTCTGTATTTTGGGTGGGTTTTTTTTTCACTGTAATTCCTAAACATCTAGAATAATTTATTGATGACCTTGAATTTCTATGTGCTTAGTCACATAAACTTGATTTTTCACAGTGAAATTCCATTTCCAGGTGTTCTTGAAAGATCAATTATGAGAAATCAAATAAAACCTTCTACTTCTATTGCAAATGAAGTCAGGCATCATCAATATTACCAATTATATATGTAAGACGGGGGTAGTTTTTTATCCTATAGACTCCTATTTAAACACATTTTTGACTCATAAAATTGAGGATATATGACAAAGATGAACTAAATATAGCATACATGAACTTATCACATGAAAGGTTAAAGCAGAACCCATTCAGTCCCATGCCTCCATTCACTCAGCTGAAGAGTCAGTCTTCCACACTGTAGGAGAAGCTGCTGGTGCCTTACCCACTGAGCACATACGCCCTGAGCCTTACTACTTCAGTTGATCTGACCCAACTTCCAGCTGCGCAGTATCTGCAACATCTCCTTACCTGGGGCTATTTCACCTGAAGCAGAGGATAATTGCTCAGGAACCTGCAATGCAGGCTGGAAGTGCCAGAGAATTAGAACTCCTGGAAGCAGCCCTCAACCAACGTCTGATGGTACTTGCAGTAAAAATGCCTCAGCTTCCCCACCTCTTGGATGAGAAAACTCTGAGGCATGCCTTTTATACTGTTTCAGACTTTGCACATGGGGTTAAGCTCCAGCCATTCACAGCGGTAGCTGGCTTGCTAGTTTATCCTTTGTTGGCTGTCTTCCTTACCTGTCTCACTTTCCCACTCCATTACTGGCATTTCCTGGGCTTCCAAAGAAACTATTTGTACCTGCTTTCTTGTCTCACAGCATGTTTCTAGAGAGATCCAAACTAAGATGAAGGCCAGCTCTTTCACTTCGATTCTGGTCCTACCATCTCCCATCTCACCTTCTCTTCTTCTTCCTAGGTAGGAACCAAAATCTGCTCTCACTCTAGGAAGAAATCATCTCACATCCCTTACTGGCTATCTTCCTACCTTCCCCCTCCTTTTGCCTTTCATCTAATCTAGAGTGCTCTATATGTTGTACTTTTCCCATCTTTACTAACTACAATCTGTATTCTTTACCCATGTCTCTATTGATGCTCTTTTCACTAAATGTCAACAATCACCTTCTAAGTGCCAAACCCAACTAACACTTTTTTGCCCCTCATTTACTTGATTTCTCTGTAATACATGATACTGCAGAAACCATATACCTTAAGTTTCATTTACCTTGACTTTTGTGACACTATTCTCTTGATTTTCCTCTTATATTTCTGATTAGTCCTCTGCAGCCTGCTTTGCTGGATTCTATTCTTCTGTAAACTATTTATACATTGATGTTTCCCAGGATTTTTTTTCTCATACTTCTCTTTTCACCATTCATGCTCCTCTGGGGTAATTTTGTTTTCCCCCCTGGTTTTAACCATCACAATATGCTAGCAATGCTCAAATCTATATATTCAGGATTGATAACTCTTCTGAATTTTAACACATATAGCCACCACCCCATTGGATATATTTACTGAATGTTTATAGGCAACTAAATTTCATATATCCAAGACCAAACTCATCGATTTTTAGTTCCTGGAATCTTCATCTTTCTTAGTGAAACCTCTATATGCCCAAACACCCATCCTGTCTCTCAGGGATCATGACCTGATCATGTAAATTTTACCTCCTATTAAAAATCAAGTAAAGTGGGAACCAGAAAGAATAAATTGGATTAGGTATTTAGAATCTGGCATTTCACATCTGCCATGATAACAGCTCGTTTTAATTCTTCATGAGATCACTCACACGGCATAATAACCTCCTGTATAGGTTCCTTATCTCCAGGCTTTATTCCACCCACCAATCCATCCTCAATACTGCCATCAGATGGTCCTTCAGTAATAAGTGGGATCATTTCAATGTCAGACTCATCAGTACATAAAAAACAAAGTTTAAGCTTCTTTATATGTCATACAGGGACTTTATTATCTTTACCCTGCCTCTGCTTGCTATTCAGAATCACTTATAGTTCTCTACAAATAATAGTCAATGGCTCTCCTTAGCTTTTGAACTCCAGCCATTTCCTTTTTCTGGAAAAACCTTTCCCTCTGCTTATCTGCCCACTGACATCCTGTCCATTCATTAAAATCTCCCTCAAGTATTTCCTTTCTGTGCTTCCCTGACCCTACAAGGCAGAATTAATCATTATGCCTTTGGTATTACTTCCATTCCTTGTATATAACTCTTTTGCTGTATTATTCAAAGTTCTATTAGTTTGCTTTCATGGCTATTTCTAATACTATCAAAAGATGGCAAACCCCTCCACCCACAACAAACTCAGAACTCTGTCAAATGTTAGTAGTAGTATACAGTTTACCACTTTGAAGCACTTTACGTACTTGGTAGTTAACCATTATATGTTTTGAATCCCCATCCTCCTTTCTAGACTATACATTTCAGGAAGACAAGGTCAGAATCTGTTTTGTTCTCTGCTGTAATCCCAGGGCCAAGAATTATGTTTGCCAGAGGAAGTGTTCAATAAATATTTGTTGACTAATTGGCTAACTCCTTGAAAATCTATATTTTATTAATTTCTGAATGTGTCCCTTAAAGTTCATGTGTTGGAAACTTAATCCTCAAAGTAACAGTGTTAAGAGGTGATCACATTGTGATGGCTCTGCCCTCATGAATACATTAATGCTTTTATTATGAGTGTGGGTTCCTGATAAAAGGATGAGTTCAGTCCCCTTCATCTCTTGCACACACGTGCTTTCCTGCCCTTCTGCCTTGGGATGACGCGGCAAGACGCCCCTCACCAGATACAGGCTTTTTGATCTTGGACTTCCCAGCCTCCAGAACTGCAAAAATAAATCTTTGTTCTTTATATATTATCCAGTCTTAAGTATTCTGTCATAGCAACACAAAATGGACTAAGACAATCTACTTACTCCAGTTCAACAGTACGAGCCCAGAGTCAGCATCAATCAATGTTGTTTGAATTGAATACGAGTCACCCAATCCAAATAGCATGGGAAACACGCAAATAGAATTTTTCTGACAGTTAGAAAATTGCATGTGCTTTGCATAATTTTGCACATTTCTTCCTGGTCATCATTATTTTTGATATGTCATCAAACCAAGAAATCCAATGATGAGTTAGAGCAGGAGTAGCAAACAGATTGCTTTTGTCATGCCAACTTGAATGGATTTCTAGTAGATGCTTCAAGTTTTGTACTGGGAAAGATTTTGAGGCCATGTAAGTGTAAAGTGTAAAATGATGAATTAGCACTCATTTATGGATTCAGCAAGAGGGAGTAGCATAAGTGCTACATAGTTGCCATCCCTTTGTAAACTAAAAGTGGGAGGTGGGGGACAAGTGACACTGCCACACACAAGGCTTCACTGGTACATGTTCAAACATTCATCCAGAATGTCAGAGAACCTGGCAATTAGTTCATTAATTATTAGGATGCTGCTCTGCTATTCAGTCTGACTGTAGGATTTTTAAAACAAGTCCTTATCTCTTATTTCTCCCACAGCTAATACTTGCCCCTGCTTAAAGGACACTAACGTATTTTTCCTTGAAAATAAGTACAAATATTTGAAGCCAAATAAATAAAAAGGCCTTTGGGTATTCCAGCAAGTAAGTTTCTTAGAATGACTCAGATTTATATAAATTCTGTTCTATAATGAATGTTATCACCTTACACTTAAATATTGTCCTACATTTTTAAGTTGTTTCTTCTCCATTGTTCTGTCTGAGAAGGGCTCTAAAGAATTACACAGCCAATCCATAACAGTAACAAATTCCCATTACCTTGGTGTTGTCTAGTTCGTAGAATATTTCCTATTAACCACACACAGCTTTCTTTTCATCTGATTCGACCTTTAAAAACATACCATATGGACCTTCGCTTAAAGACAGAAAGGAGTTTTCCCATTTTACTCTGTTCACTCACAAGCTACTCTTTAAAAGGACTATTAAGGGGAAAAAATTCCATTTAACTGGAAATGGAAATGCTTCCCCAAATACAAACCACCACAGAACAAAAATGTGAAATGTGTATATGTGACAGTGAACACATATTCCTCAGAACTCAAGCAGAAAGCAAACTGCACCACAAGCAAGAGCCACTGCCCTCAAAGGCCTGTTGAAATGTCACTTGGTTTGAGGCAATGAGATCTGGGCTCACAGGCAGGTTAAAACAGCAGCAGGTCACATCCCCACAGATCAGCAGGGATGTGGATCTGAAGAGGAACCAAGCTGAGCAGCTCTCTCTGTGGTCCACAGCGTAACTGCCTAGTTGATAAAGGCTGTCAGAGAACAGGGTGATGAATGGGCAAGAGGCAGCCATCCCCAGATCGTGACACCGACAAACTGTGACTCAGATGTTTTGCTGAAAACTACACTAGATTTTTAAATGACAAATACTGGAGTTGGGTGCCTAAGATTAAAATAGACAAACAAACATAAAACATAACAGATTTTGTGAAAAGGCTTTTGAGACAAAAAGGCTCAACCCAGACTGTGGAATGCTCCAATTTAATTGTTCTCTTTGATTCTACTCTGATATATTCTTCTGAAACTAGTGGTCCAAATATTGTAAAAGATAACTAATAATCAGAAAGGCACTGACTTGAGACCTGTGCGTAAAAGCTACAAAACTAAGCAAAATTAAACAAAAATTAAAAGCCCACAACAAAGAAAAAAAGAATAAAACATTACATGAAGACTATTTAACAGAAAAAGGACCACCCAATAAAAAAGGAGGGTTTCTACAAATAAATCTCAATAGATACAAAAATATTACAGATAGCTGTGGAAAGAGTTCAAAGAAATACAGAATTTTAAATAGGTGATCATTATAATATTATAGAAGATAATAAAAGAATGAGTTGGCAGAGTTCAAGAAAGAAATGAACAAGAAATATCAAAGCATGGTAAATTAAAGTCCTATTAAAAGCACAGATATAAAATAAACACAACTGAAAACAGAGCCAGGGATATAATGGAAAGGCTTAAGGAAATGACATAAAACACAGTGAGAGAGAACAAAGATATTAACATGAGTGTAGAGAAGATGACAGATGTAGGAGGCGAAGGAAATCCAACAAACCTCTAATTGGTATTCCTGAAAAAGAGAATAGAAAAAAAGGAATAAAAATATTAAGAGATATAAAAGAAGAAACCAATCCTAGAATAAAGGTTTGAAACTGAAAATAAAAGACATACCTTTCTGTAAGAAAGCCTATACAGTACTGATGAAGTTGTTGAACTCCAAAAATAAAGATAATTCTGTAGATGTCCACTTATAAAAGGAGAATAAAAAAAATCTATTGGCCTCTGACTTCTTTGTAGTAACATTAAATTTGGAATATGATGAAACAGCATGAACAAAATTCTAAAGAAAAGAAAACAGGACCCAAGAATTTCATAACCACCCAAAATTGTCTCATTTTTTAGCTGCCTTGAGTGCAAGCCACCAGGTACGGGGCTTATTGTGGAGAAGGCGAGGCCACCATGGATCCCAGGTGGAATATTGCTTCTTTTAGCCATAACTCTGATAAGAGTGTTTTCCCAGTATCTCGTAGGGGAGAGACAGAAAGAACATGTCAAGTGATCATAATTTTGTGAAGGAAATTCCTGGGAAAGTATATAACACCAGTACATATTATTACCTAAATATTTCTAATACAAAATCTAAAATGTAAAGGTCCTTAAACTGGGAATTTACCCTAAGGGAAAAAAGACATTATATCAAAAAAACACCTGCACTTGAATGTTTATAGCAGCACAATTCACAATTGCAAAGATGTGGAAACAACCCAAGTGCCCATCAATACATGAGTGGATAATAAAATGTGATATATGTATACCATGGAGTACCACTCAGCCACAAAAAACGATGGTAAACTAGCACCTCCTGTATTATCCCGGATGAAGCTGGAGCCCATTCTCCGAAGTGAAGTATCACAAGAATGGAAAAACAAGCACCACATGTACTCACCATCAAATGGGTACTAATTGATCAACACTTATGTGCACATATGGAAGTGACATTCACTGGGTGTCAGGCAAGTGGGAGTGGAGAGGAGGGGGTGAGTATATTCACACCTGATGGGTGAGGTGTGCACTGCCTGGGGGATGGGCATGCCTGTAGCCCATCCCCCACATGGGGGTGGTACAAAGGCAATATATGTAACCTAAACATTTGTTCCCCTGTATATTCTGAAATAAAAAAATAATTTAAAAAAGACTTTTCAATAACATGTGATGGGAGTTTAATGGTGGGAGATAATCACTTCAGGCAGAAGGA
>RJWJ010045274.1:0-11826 GCA_004363605.1 Indri indri
TATTTAATCCCTCACTATACCTCCATCCCCGCCCCCCACCCCGGACCTTATTCTCAAGAAATTGCCTTACTTCCTTCATACTGAGAAAATGGAAGCTATTTCAGCTTCCTTTGAATGCTTCTTCCTTTCCAAATTGCTGTCCAATTTTTTAACCCATTGTCTTCTCTTCCATACAGAGATGTGTCCTCTTTCCTTTCTACACCCAATGAGTCTACCTATCTCTTCTTCTTCCTTTCAACTGCCCTGGGCCTTGTTCCACCAATTACCAGTCCTTTGCCTGCATCCTCAATTCATTCCCGTTGCCCACTTGTGAGAGTATGTGTAGCGGACGCTGTGATTTGCCACTCAGATTCCCTTTCAGGAGGGGAAGACTCATTCTCCCAAATGCTAGGAGTGCTGCTCGAAGAGGGCCCTCAGCACTTAGCCCTCTGCAGAAATTGCAGAAGAAAGTCACCTCATTAAAGGCCACAACCCCTTCCCTTGGTAGCTCTCCCCTAATGACTGATTGACGTGGGCGATACAAAGACCCAGCCCTCTCACCTTAACTCATGTCAACACTGCAGGGTCTTCTCAGCTTCAGAGTGCCTCATGTGTTGGCTGAGGTCTCCATCACTGCCCAGCTCCTCCCTCAGTCCCATCTTGTCTCCCTTCATTGCCTCCCACAAGTTGTTAAACCTAAAAGCACTCCCTAATTAACTTCTGCATGCTAATCATCTCAGAGCCTATGTCCCAGGGTGCCCTCCTTATGACAGTAAGACATTGACATTTAATAATTTGTTAGGTAGTACCAGGTTGCTCTTTCAAGACGCTGTGCAAATTTGCATTCTCATCAACAATGTAGAAAAATACCTCTTTTCCTACACCCTAACTGCCACTGCTAGATATTATCAAACTTTTAAATCTTTGCCATTTTGTAAGTGACAAATGGTTTCTTATTCTTACTTTATTTGTATTTTTTTAAAACTATGGGTAAGAGTGAGAATGTTTTTACATATTTTTATTGGCTATTTATATTTCCCTTTCATCTGCTTCTGTTTTTGCCCATTTTTCTATTGTATGACTATCTTCTATATAAGTTTTTCAGTTTTCTGTTTTAGGTTTAAGACTTTCTTTTGGCCATTCAAATTTTTACTTTTTTGTTGTTCTTGTTTTATTTTTTGTTTTGAGACAGGGTCTCACTTTGTTGCTGGGCATGAGGGTAGTGGCATGATCATAGCTCACCGCAACCTCATACTCCCGGGTTCAAGCAGTCCTTCTGCCTCAGCCTCCCAAGTAGCTGGGACTACAGGCATGCACCACCATGCCTGGCGAATTTTTCCATTTTTTTGGCGGGGGGGAGATGAGGTCTCACTATTTTGCTCAGGCTGGTCTGGAACTCCTAACCTCAAGCTATCCTCCTGCTTTGGCCTCCCAAAATGCTAGGATTACTGGCATGAATCACCACATCCAGCCAATGTTTTAATTAGTTAACATTATCAATATTTTTCGTATGTTTCTTGGTTTTCTGTCATGCTTAAATTGGTATTCCCTATTCTAATACTTGAAAAAAAAACCACTAATATTTTCTTTAAAACTTAGGCCAAGTGCCATTGCCACCACAAAGATGTCTTTGAGTACCTTGACCAGAGTTAACCTACCAATTCCTCTCTCCCATTATATAAATCACCTTGCCCATCATGTTCTCCCTTATATTATAGTCATTTTTATTACTTTACAAACTCTCCTATTAGACTGTAAGATACTAAGGGAAGAACTTCATTTTACATCTCTATGTATGCCCTCCAGTATCTAGAATGTGACTTGCATAAAGAGCTACTTAAATATTTATTGGATTGAATTAACTGGTACTATTTGATTATGTGGCTCTCTTTCACACTAAGGATGGTGAAAAATATATATATATGGTCATTAAATATGAAATGTCTGATTTCAAATCAAAAGTGTAGTTTGTTATATCTCAAACAGGAAGCAGTACAGTTAATCAAAGTTGCACCTAAATTATCCACACAGTTTTGTCATCTTAACGGTAGCTGGTTTATGCCAGCAGTGAAGAAGCCTGGAGAAAGCAAGTGACAATGAAATCACAAAAGGCGTTTTCCACAGCTTGAGAATTGAGTATTCTTCCTCGCAAGAAGTGGTCCAAAGCTTGGGAGAAGTGGTAGTCAGTTGGTGCAAGGTCTGGTGACTGTGGTGGATGACAGAGTTTCCAAGTCCAGCTTCTGTAGTTTGAGCAGCATTGTTTGTGTAACCTGATAGACCACTGTCTTGCAAGAGGATTGGCCTGTCTGTATTGACCAATCTTGGCTGCTTAATCACAAGCATCCTCATCATTTCATCCAGTGGTTGCAGTAGACATCCACTGTAATCAACTGACCAGGTTTCACAAAGCTGTAGTAGATAATACGAGCACCGGACCACCAGACACTGTTCGCTTTTTTTTTTTTTTTTTTGATGAATATTCAGTTTTGGACTGTGTTTCAACTTCATCTTTATCCAACTGTGCTGAATGCTTGCGATTGTCAAAAAGAATCCATTTTTTATTGCACGTAATAATACAGCATAGAAATTGTTTGCCTTTATGTCATGACAGCAAAGAAAGGCAAGCTTCAAGGTGATTTCTCTGCTGATGCTCATTTAATTCATGCAGAACCCATCTATCCAGTTTTTTTTTTTTTAAATTTCGGGATTATGTTGGTGTGGATTTGGAGAGAAAGGGACACTTAGTCCAGCTTCTTTACCTTGCTGATTTGTTTCAAATGGTCCAATATTGTTGGAATAGTAACATCAAACTTTGCTGCTAATTCACGTGTAGGTTGAGATGGATTCACTTCCACTACAGGTTTCAGCTCATCATTATCCACCTTGGTCTCAGGTTGCCCGCGTGGCTCAACATTAAAATCACTAGAACAGAACTTCTCAAACCATTGATGTACTGTGCATTCATTAGCCACATCCTTCCCAAACACTTCATTGATATTTCGAGCTATCGGCACTGTATTTGTTCCATGACAAAACTCACATTCAAAAATAGCACGAATTTTTGACTTATCCATGGTTTCACAAAAATTGCTCTAAAAAAAGTTTGAAATACAATTATAAGCCAAAATGTGTGTTTGAAAGACTAAGGATGTACCTTCACAATAAAAATAAAACAAGTGTCAAAGTGAAATGTCAGCGATATCAACTGTCAACTTAGTACTTAAGGAAATCAGACATTTCATACTTAATAACCCTTACATTTTTATATATACACATTTATTCCATACACATCCTTATTCATTATACGCAACTTTTTGTGAAATTTTTTGACTAGTTATTTTTTCACCAGGAGAAGACTTAGTTCCACTATCTCCCAACCTGAGCCACACCTACCAATGGCTAACTGCAAGAGCAGCACGTGAAAGTGAGGTTTCAAGGTTTGCAAAGTAACGGGACCAGAACACTCCTAGGTGAGTAGGCAGGTCAGGCAAGGTGGTTCCTAGCAACAGGGTGCAACATGTGGAGCCATGACACAAAGTGGCCATCCTCCCCACAGGCTAAACGGAGCTTGGTCTGCCAACACCATGACCATCTCCTCCTTGGCCATACGTTTAGCTGGTGAAGTTCCTGATGGTGTTGAGGACCAGGCATAGGGAGGTGGTCAGTCTATCAGCTAGATCAGTACATTGAGTTACAGCTCAGGTGGGTGAGTCACTGCAGTTCCTATGCCCACTAGTTCTAGTCTTGGAATCACTAGTTTCAATTCCCCTCTGCTTGTTCTCTTGAGCCCACTCAAATATGGCTTTCATGCCACTAAAACCGCTCTTGTCAAGGTCACCAGTGACCTCCACGTTGCTAAGCACAATGGTCAATTTTCAATTCTCACCTTACGTGACCTGCCAGCAGCAATGGCCCAGTGGATCCCGCTCTGCTTCCTGAGGGCTTCGTTTGGCTCCCTGGAGCCTGGTTTTTCTCCCACTTCACCGGATGCTTTCTTCTCCTCTTTAGCTGATTCTTCCTCTGCTTCCTGAGACCTTAACATTTGACATCTTATCTTTTCCATCTATATTCATTTTTTTTAATGATCCCAGCCAATCTTATGGCTTTCAATACTGTCTATGCTGACAAATTCCAAATTTTATTTCCTCTAGCTAGACTTGTAGATCCAACTGCCTACTCGACATCTCACTTGGATGTCTAACAGACATCTCAAATGTAACATTCCCCTTCCCCCAAATCTGCTCCTCTCACAGTCTTTCCACTTCAGTAAATGACAACCTCATCTAATTAGTTACTCAAACCAAAAACTCTGGTGTCATCTTTCACTCCTCTCCTTTTCTCACACCCACATCCAATCTGGCAGCAAATCTACTTACTATATCTTCAAAATGTACTTAGAATCTGACTCCCTCTCACCACCACCGCTAACCACCCTGGGCAAGTTACTTAACGTTCTTGTTTCTCTCTTTCCTCATCGATAACCCGGGAGTAATGGTAGACTATGACTTACAAGGTTCGTTTGTGGAGTAAAGGAATAATATATGTAAAGAACTTGGCATAGTGCTGAACACAGTTAGTGCTTAATAAATGTTAACTTTCATTATTATCTGTGGCTTTTATTTTCTAGAAGGCTTCAAGGAAATTCAACTAGTAAAATTGAAGCCATCAGCTCCTTTTCATAGAAACTGAGTTTTAGTCTTCAACACATAAAATTTCCATTTTTAAGATTTCAACTAAATGAGTTAAAGTAGAAGAAGAGTCAAAATTAACCTCACCCAGTAAAACTGTCCCAAAAAACAACCAAAGACAGGGTTAAAAAGCACAATGGCAATTTGAGTCATTGGAATTCTTCTCTAGTCTGATTAAGAGTAATTTTTCAGCTAATCAGAAAACTTTGGCCTAGAAAATATTTTAATCCAAGGCTATATACGATTGTTACACATCATATTGCACAGCTGTGTACAGCTCTAGCTTCACAACCCGAAATAACTTTGGGGATATGAGAAAACTCAGGATGTTTCTGCAACAGCTACTGGGATAACAGCCATCATTTATATAAAAACAGCCTTGTATTATTAATCTGTAGTCCCACTAAATCTATCAGCACAACTAATTATTAATAGGTAGAAAGATTCTGGAAAATCTTCAACAGTATTCTCTGAGGTGTCAGCAATATATGATAGGCCTGAATTATATAGGAAGTATCTCAGGTAAGCATCCAAATGCATAAATTAGATACCTGGATGTTGCTAATAAATTAAGATAATGAGCAAAAAAATATTTTCAAAACATTTAACATCCTTCAATGCAGTCACTTTACTAACATATATGCTAAGAAACCATACTTAAATAGATAAAATTAGATGAACATTTTCTATTTTAATATTTTTGGAAAATCATGTTTATTCTTTATTCTTTCATTTATTCTCTCTCTCCACCCTAACCTTCCTCCCTCCCTTCCCATGTGTGTGTGTGTGTGCGTGTGTACACACATAAAACATCTACCTTGTGCTGGGTAATGAGAAAGCAATGGTGAATTATTTTTATTACTAACCTCTTTGTAAAAGTATTTTTATCCTTTTGCATATAAAAGCTAGGTAATAATGGCCTAAGAGTGTTTTAAGAGGGGGGGAATAATTCTAATATGAAATTATCAGGAATTGACTTAATTTGTTATTGGCTTTTCTTTGTCTATATTTAATTATATATTATACTTTGTAGCACTCTTAGAATGATATATAATGTAAACAAATTTATATATCTATGCAAAAGTTACATAGTAAAAGTAAATTCCCATTAATACTTATTATGCGATCATTTCAGCCGATCCACATATATTTTATATGCTAATTTATTTATTTATTCTTTTGTAGGAAGTCCTGGCTGAGCAAGATTGGGAGTCCTGGTTCTCGCATTGACCGCACAAACTTTTCTAATGAGAAAACCATCTCGAAACTTGAATACTCTAATTTTAGTATTCGATACTAATGGAAGAGAAATAAAAATTGTAATGCTTGTACTGCACAATAGACACCACATGTTCTTCAGTCTATATACTAGAATAATAGTAGCAGAGTAGGGTGAAAAAAGGGAACTTTGTTCTGAAAGCTACAAAATCATATGTTACTAAATATGTCTGACACAAATAATTTTACTTAACTATGTTTTTAATAAGCAAAAACAGTATTCTAAGATGAAGTCATTATAAAATATTTAATGTGAATATTCAATTTAAACTTGTCTCATGGAATCTTTAATTTCAATGAACAATACAGCATGTGTATTGGTGAGACATAAAATAATAAAGTTAACATTTAAAAATTATTTTTATATATTGTCTGTATTGAACTATAAAATATTCTGAATAATTTATTATTAAAGTTGAATAATTTGGCTTTAAAAAGAACCAGTGGTTAGAAGTAAATATGTGATGATCAATATAACCATAAAATAATATCAATAAAGAGTTTTTATAATTCTCTTTAAATATGAACATGATACAGTGCTTAGGGTGGAGCTACTTAATGCCTTCTATAAACTATATTATTTTGTATAGCGAACATTCAGGCTTGAGTGACAGTGGCTAATAAGAAGTCACAATTTCAGTATAGCAAGCAGCAAGAGTTTTATCAACAACCACCCACAATAGATGTCCTATTAACCAGAACTGAGAGTCTAAATAAGTCATACAATACTATCGCCTAAACTTGGCCTATCGTTTGAAGATCTTCACACGTAAATGATAATTAAGCAACAGAGTATTTAAAGGGGAACTTTGTTTCTATATCATAAAGTTATAACATTGAAAAAGACCTTCAATACAAAGCACTGGGAATTTCAAATGTTGTAGGCATATTCTTCAAAGATTGACAAATTATTTATAGCAATGGAACCCTTCATTAAAACAAATTTGTATATGGAAATGAATATATAAAATAAGTAAAAGAAATGAAAAACAAAAAGCACAACTGGTATAATTGACATGAGGATGGAAGTCCCTAGAGCCATGCATATTTCATCTCCTTTTCCCTCCTCCTGTGGACCATTTCAAATCCTCTGGGAGCACAGGTTGGAAACTACCATTCTATCTGTGGAGAAAGAATTCAGGCCCCTCTGTCTCATCTACCTGCTGCAAGGTAAGACCTGAGAGAAGAAGGGTGGGCTGAGTTTGTTCATTTGAAAGGTTAACTCCATGAATTATGATAATATTGATATCAAATACCTATAAAACAAGACATTAGGGAATGACTTTTCCAACTATAAAGGAATAAAGAACTTTCCTATTTTAATACCATCATCATAGTATTATGTGTGTCAAATATTATACAGGAGAATTTATTGACATAATTCACTTGGGTTTTGCTCTCCATTACTGGTTTGAGGAAGGTAGGCAGGACTTTGTGTTCCTTTACCTCAGGGAGCCTTTGGTGCCATATCCCCCTAAAGACAACCTTTCTTGCAAAATTTATTTTTAAAGAAGGTGTTGTGCTGTGGGTTGAGGAGAAAGATAAACACTGGGTCTTTAGGGGGTAAAAAAGAAGCAGAGTGGTGAGAGCCAAGGGGACAGGAGATTATTCAAGACTTTGGAAAGGGAACAAAGGCTGTGATTTCCCACATCATAGACACCTGCGCCTTTCTCCCCAGGGGCACCTCCAGGGATGGCTAAACCTGAGAAGGAAGCAGCTGTGGTACCCAGAGAAGCTGAATTCCAGGCCCAAGTCTCCCAGCTCTAGCGAGATTCCTGTCCCCAAATGTGCTGCAAAGCATCCGACAAGCCCCGTTATGGCTACGAAGGACCATGGTGGCTTGGACCATGGCCCATAGTAACTGGAGATCACAGAAGTCTTTCCTTAATGTTCTCTCTGAATAAGACCTTTGCATCGGCCCGGCACGGTGGCTCATGCCTGTAATCCTAGCACTCTGGGAGGCCGAGGCGGGCGGATTGCTTGAGCTCAGGAGTTAAAGACCAGTCTGAGCAAGAGCAAGACCCCATCTCTACTAAAAAAAATAGAAAAAATTAGCTGGACAACTAAAAGTATATACAGAAAAAATTAGCCGGGCATGGTGGCGCATGCCTGTAGTCCCAGCTATTCAGGAGGCTGAGGCAGAACGATCACTTGAGCCCAGGAGTTTGAGGTTGCCGTGAGCTAGGCTGACACCACGGCACTCTAGCCCAGGCAAAAAGAGTGAGACTCTGTCTCAAAAAAAAAAAAAAAGAGAGACCTTTGCATGGTCCTTCTGAGAGAGGGTGCAGAGCACCAGGGATGACTAAGATATCCCCCCAGACAGGATGAGGCTTGAAGCAGGCTCCATTTGATTTACAGAAAATAAAATAGACTTTTTTCACACTCAAGTTTGAAAACAAAATCTGTATCCCTCTACACATAGAAAGGCTAAGTGATTTTTTAAAAAATACAATCTCAGAAGTGACACCAATATGTCACTTTTTATTATCCTGATATCCTTTGGTAGTTCCCAACTCTCTTTGTAAGAAAATAACATTTTGTTAGAACGGTCTTCTAACTGCACAAAGTGAATCACACTAGTCAAGATTACTTAATGATTAATATATAACTGAATTCTATTACTAGATAAAAAATGTAGATAATGAATGAAAAATAGGTGTTCATAAATGAGTAGAAAGCAAGAGACATAAAGCAATATAAAAATGTGTTACAGAGAACAGATAACACATCTCAACACTAAACATTTCAAAATTCATATTGAACTTACACAAGGAATTTTCAATTTACATATATTTTAGATTATAACAAACCTTGATATGTTTATTTTTGTCAGAATTAGACAGTCTAAAAACCAAGAAAAAAATTAAGCAAAAAATAGATACCTACTTCAGTGACTATCAAACAGGGGTCTCGATATTCCACATGGCCACATTGTCCCCCTCAAGAAGCAACATATTAGAATTGCGGAGAGGGGTGTGATTTTAAAAAACATATTATTTTTCATATTTGTATAAAAATGCATGTTTTTGAAAAGCCAACCCAAGAAGTAAAGCTCAACAGAATCTTGGCTAGAGGGAATGTGCAAAAAACAGACTCTTTACCCAGTGGGGCACATCGGGGTGACAGGGGTGTGGGAGAGATACGAGATTTTTATATGAGGAAGGGTGTGGGCCTGTAAGGTTGAGAAGCAGCAACCCAAAGTGTCTTGTGGTACCAGGAATCTCTAAGTACAGGGGGGTACCCCACAGCCTGAGGAATGCAGCGCCAGTCCTTATGGCATGAAGAAAAGCACTGACGGAGGCATCAACAGGTGGCAGGCGGGGGATGGGCAAAAATACCCATTAGTTTGACTTCGCCAGAAGCCAGTTACCATTTTTATAATTTTTTTTTTTTTTTTTTTTTTTTTTTTTGAGACAGAGCCTCATTCTGTTGCCCGGGCTAGAGTGAGTGCCGTGGCATCAGCCTAGCTCACAGCAACCTCAAACTCCTGGGCTCAAGCGATCCTTCTACCTCAGCCTGCTGAGTAGCTGGGACTACAGGCATGTGCCACCATGCCCGGCTAATTTTTTCTCTCTCTCTATATTTTTAGTTGTCCAGATCATTTCTATTTTTTAGTAGAGACGGGGTCTTGCTCTTGCTCAGGCTGGTCTCGAACTCCTGACCTTGAGTGATCCACCCGCCTTGGCCTCCCAGAGTGCTAGGATTACAGGCGTGAGCCACCGCGCCCGGCCATAACTAAATATTTTTAACTTTGTCCACTGAAGGAAGTTCTCAGAAGCACGTCACCTCTAACCTCAAAATAGGGACAACAGAAACACAGAATTTTTTCCCCCAAATGAGTTTATATTTGAAAGTATATAGGCCATAAATATATTTTATATAGTAACTCTCCCTGGTCTCTGTTGATGTAGATACTGAAGAATGTTCTCTATTTGGTTAAAAGGAAAATTTTTTTAAGTCTGGAGCTAATTTCAGTAGCTGAAAACAGGCAGCATGGTAAGGTAAAAGACAGCTCTGCTCTAGGACACAGAAGACCTGCTTGCAGGGCCCATCCCTTCCACTAATTAGCTGTGTGTCTCAGTAGCAGACTAAATCAGGACTTATCAAAGGATTCCAGTGAGGCAGGACTCCCAGGAGGTAGTCCCAGAAGAGCAACGTAGCCAGGTGTGGTGGCACATGCCTGTACTCTTAGCAACTTGGGAAGCTGAGACAGGAGAATTACTTGAGCCCAGGACTTCAAGGCTGCAATGAGCTACGATTGTGCCAGCCTAGGACAACAAAGTGAGACCTTCTCTCAAAAAAAAAAAAAAAAAAAAAAAAAAAAAAAAAAAAAAAAAAAAAAAAAAAAAAAAAAAAAAAAAAAAAAAAAAAAAAGGAAGAGGAAGAAGAACGGGAAACGAGAAAGATTGGCAGTTTGATCTTGGCCCAGAACCCTGGTCCCTGCTGCAACCGGAGGAGCTCTGCCTTCATTTCTTGCATGTATCAGAATTGTCCATAAGACATTTTTTGAGAAGAATTCTGCCTCAAAGAAACAAAAAAACCAACAACAACAATGACACTGAATTTAGTATCTGGGGTCTTTTCTAAATTTCTATAAACACTAATCTCAAATGCATTTCCTATTCTCTCGATCACTCCTGTCCAGCCAGCATGGCATGTATACTTAAGACATTTCTGTTGGAAACAACTGTAGTTCATAAAAAATACTATTGGAAATAAATTCTTATTCTTCATAGTGGCTTCCATAAAGTTTCATGGTGGCTAAAGTATTTCTGAAGTTGATTTTCTATTGTCTTTTGTTTCTATTTTTACCTTATCGAGATGAAAAATATGCAAGAGGAAATACAAATATATAACTAATGGTTTAATTGAAAAGTATAAGCATATCTTGGAGATTTTAACCTAACATTTAGAATCATGTGCAAGAAGTAATTTTCATTTTCTTAACCGCTTCAAATGGTTTTGAATAAAACTGAAGTCTGATAAAAATTTTAAATTTTAGAAATAAAAAGTCTAGTCACTGATCACTTTAGTGGGTTTTTCTATGAAAGTAGGGTGAGTTTTTTTCACCTTAGAGAGGGCCTGATTTATGCTTTCTCCTCTGCTGGAAAACCAGTATATTTTTTTTCTTGGTTGGATGTTCAAGATACTTCTTTTATCCTCAAACTATGTTTTTCTTTTATTAGTTTTATTTTCCATGTTGCCACAATGGACTCTGCAAGCAGCAGTGGATACAAGCCTCTAATACGTCTTTTCTCTCTCTGTTCTCATTTGTTACAAATATTGGAAGACCTATAAAGAGTTAGAGGATGCAGGAGATTCATTATATTGAAAAATGTAGTTTTTATTTCAAAAAAAATTCTAAAAAGCAAGAATCATAGTCATTTGGTCATTTGCAAACATCGAGGTAGAATTTGTACCAAATTCAATGCAGATTAATCTGTATTAAAAACATGCCCAAAATGCTTAACCAGGAAATTAGCATAAAGTAGTAGATGCCCTATAATATTATTTTTGAGATGCAGTATCTACATCAGCCAGAAAAAAATGGAGCAGAAATTGTTCTACTCCTCAGGGATGATTTTCTCAGGCAGCAAAAGAAGAATCAACATTTCTCTTTCTTCCCTGATCCCAACTACCCCCCTTTCTCCACAGATGGGGATAATATGACTCCTAAGTCATACTGCACAGGAATGAAGAGGACCCAGGTAGTGGCATACCCATAGTTCCCTTTCTTAAAGCCTAGAATTGGAGGCAAAGAGCTTCAGTGGCAGAGCATGCTAGAAATTGCACTGAGGGTGCTAACAACAATAGCAAAACTACAAACACAGCAATGGAGTGACGATCACAAAACAAGGATAGTGGTTATGTCCAGGTGGGA
>RJWJ010045275.1:0-11820 GCA_004363605.1 Indri indri
TTTTTTGTAGTGACAGGGTCTCACTGTGTTGTCCAGGCTAGTCTTGAACTCCTAGGCCCAAGCATAAATTCTTAATTTCAGTTGTTTTCTTTCTCAGTTCTGTAAGTTTAATTTGGTTCTTTTTCAAATCCACCGGGTCACTTTTTATAAGGAGTAAATTTTCAGCTTGTTTTATACTTCTTTAACTATAGAAAACATAGTTGTTTTATAGGCTGTATCTGTTAATTCCAATATCTTATGTTTTCGTGGGTCTGTGTTTGTTTTTTCTGTTAGTTATCACTCACATTGTCTTGTTTCCTTTCTATTTCGATGGTTGGTTTTGGATGTTTGCTGGCTATTATATTTGAAAAATTATTTGTAGGAATGATTGAAAGCCTTGCATGAATGTATCTTTTTTAGAACAGATTTTCATTTGCTTCTACCAGGTGCGTGGGACACACTATCAGTCTAGGATCATCTTAGTCCCAGCTCAAGGTTTGAGGTTCCCTGAACCACCCAGATGATGCAAACCTGGATGACCAGTCAGTACAAAGGCTGGTTTATTTCCAGTTTACCCTTAGTCTGAAGGTTGTATCCTGCTTAGGTTCCATCTTAATGGGTGTATGTGGGTGGGGAGGGAGAGTTTTGTCACACTCCTCACCTTGGGTATACCCTGGACTTGGACTTCTGTCCCTTTTTGCCCTAAAAAGCCTAGAGTAAAAGTAGCTTCGAGTGCTAGACTTACTTAAATGGGTTCCTGCTGTTTCCTAGAGCTTGGCTTAGAAATTCCTCACTATCATGTTAGCTCTTTGACGCTTTTAAGAATATATATCATCCCACTTTTTAAACGTCTTCAACAGGTGATTACTGTGAATTACCTAATTTGTCATTACTTGAAACTGAAGTCCCTTGTTCTTAGATTCTTTTCGTTACCTAAAGATATTGTTCTGTAGCATTTCCCCAGTGTATATGTTGATACTAGGTAAAACATTGATATTCTTATAGGTCCTATAGAGTTAGAAGGTACTTGGTTGCATTTGTTTTTTTTTTTTTTTTTTTTTGTAGAGACAGGGTCTCGCTGTATTGCTCAGGCTGTTCTCAAGCAATCCTCCCACCTCAGCCTTCCAAAGGGCTGGGATTACAAGCACAAGCCACCAAGCCTGGCCTATTTTTAAATTAGTGTGACTGACTCAGATGGAGTATTTTTTGTTTCCAAAGTAAGCCCTTTGAAAGCACCAAAGAGCACAGACCCTTCTCTTTTTTGTCTGCTTTACTTACTCCACTATGAGGCTTTTTGGAGATCACAGAGGTATCTGAAAGAAATGCTTTACAGCTGGGATAGTACCCGGGCCAGGGATTTTCATAGGTTTTGCATTTCCTACCATTTAATTGGCTTAGGATAGTAGTTCCCAATGAGTGAACCCAGAGCCTCTGAGTGGAGATTGGTGGGTAGGAGTAGACTTAGCTTTATTGCAAGGAGTCTATGAAATCATTGACCAACTACTGTCTATAAAATCAATTGTAAAATCACAACTATTGCCACGTGGGGGGTACACCTAATTTTTTATATGAATTTAGAGTCTAGAAAACTCTGACACTATAATTTTAGGAGGAAATTCCGAGGGGGTTCTATCGATAACAAATTTGTCTCCAGAATGTTGCAGATTCTTTACTGTTTACACAAATGTCCCACGTTTTATTGGTAGTGGAAGTGTTGTTCCATGTGGAAGTCTTTTCATCACTTTATGCTACCATTTATCAAAATTATAAAATAGCTGGGTGTGGTGGCTAACACCTGTAATCCTAGCACTTTAGGAGGCTGAGGTAGGAGGATTGCTTGAAGCCAGGAGTTTAAGACCAGCCTGAGCAAGAGTGAGACCCCATCTCTACTAAAAATAGGAAAATTAGCTGGGCATAATGGTGCACACCTGTAGTCCCAGCTACTCAGGAGGCCGAGGCAGGAGGATTGCTTGAGCCCAGGAGTTTGAGGCTGCAGTGAACTATGATGATGCCACTGCAACTCTAGCCTGGGCAACAGAGTAAGACCCTGTCTCAAAAAATTATAAACCACCTCTTCCCGAGAACCTTTTCTTATAGACAGAGAGTATATTCAGTGAACTGAGGTATTCCCAACCAGGCCAAAAGAATTCTCATAATGTTTTGTTTCTTTTTCCTTGGTGGTGATTAGAATTCAGACACTACTCGCCTCGTCAGCCCACAGTCCGATCCCCAGAGAAGATGACTAGAGAAGGATACCGAATACCTTTTTTTGACAATGCGTCTTCAGGTTCTTCTCCTGAAAAGGACTTGATACCAAAACCTGATACATACCAGCTTACCCATGATGCCGCCCTGAGTAAACACCTGGACGTGGGTGATGCTGGCCAGATCCATCCCTATCCATTACCTTCAGGTGTTGCTCTGGAAAATTATGATAGTCATTATTCTCAAACTCTATCCATGCACAGAAGTCTTGGTAAAAGGCCTCAGAGAAGCAAGAACTGTCGAGAATATGCCATAAAGCCTTCAAATGACATAAAGCCCACCATATCCCATTCCTGTGGAGACTTACTGACTTCTCAATCAAACACTGACTCAAGCACCGAAAGGCTTTTGAAACTTAGTGCAGGTAACAGCTTCCTGTCAGTTTACAGCTCTGTTTCATAGGCATCAAGATAGAAGGTATAACTGCAAATTTGGAATTAACATTTCTTAAATTGCATTAGCATATCTTAAATCATATTTCAGGGTCACCAGTGATCCTTGAAACCTCCAGAAATCTGCAGGGTATGAGTTTCACATGATAGATACATTAGAGAAAATTTGTAGAATGTGAGCTTCACAACTACATGCTATTTTAGTTAAGCAGCATCCCAGGACATGTTTCTAGCAACATCTAGTCTTCTTTGGCCACAGTCACTTTTATTCTGAATTACTTTCAGAAGTTAGTTTCAGGGTAAGTCATGGAGACCACTCATTTATTTATTCAACAAAACTCACTGAGCATGTATAATGTGCCAGACACTGCCCTAGCTCTGCAGATAAAGTAGCAAATGAAATAAAGTTCCATGAATACTTTACCATAATAAAAAAGTTCCTAATTTCATGGAGTTTACATTCTAATGGGAGTAGGATGGTGAATAAACATGTTAACATATAAATATATGTCAGGTTATGATAAGCACTGTGAAGAAAAATCCTATAACGGTATAGAAAGTAAGAAGGAGGGGGTAGTATTGTAGCTAGAATGGTCAGGGAAAACATCTCTGATGAGGCATCATAAAAGTAGAGATTTGAATGAAGTGAGAGTGTAAGCCATGTGGACCTTTCTAGCCAATGGGAATAGTAAGTGCAAAGTTCCTGAGGCTGGAACATGCTTGGCATATTTAAGGAACAATGAGGAGGCCAGTGTGGCTGCAGCAGAAATAGTGAAGTGTATAGATGAAGTCAGAGAGATAGCCAGACTTTTATTCTGAGTGAGATCAGAAGTCGTTGGAGCATTTGTAGCAGAGGAGTGACATGAGGAGCTCACTTAAGAATTACTCTGGATGCTGGGTTGAGAATAGACTGTGAGGAGCAAAGGTGAAAGTTAAAAAAGAAAAACAAAAACCTTTGGAGCAAATAAGAGATGATGATGGTTTGGGTTATATAGACAGCAATGGAGGTGGTGAGAAATAGTCAGAGTTTAACTACATTCTGAAGATAACACCCTGTAATTTGCTGATGGATTGAGAATGAAGTGTGGGAGGAAGAGGGTCAATGATGACTCCATAGTTTTGAGTCTGAATAACTGGAAGAATGGAGCTTTCATTTACTAAGACAGAAAAGAGTGGGAGGAACAGATTTTAAGATAAATATCAACAGTTTGGGTTTTAGACATACTAAGTTTGAGGTGTCTATTAAAACTTCCTGGAGATGCCAATTTGATAATTGGGCATATTAGCCTAGAGTTCAGGGAAGGAGGTGTGGCTGGAAATATAAATTTGGGGATGATAAGTGTATGGATGGCATGAAGGATGAGATCTCCCCTAAGAAGTGAAAATAGATAGAAAAGAGATCTGAGGACTGATCCTGAGCCCTCTAACAATTAGAAATCGAGTGGATGAAGAGAGACCAGCACGGAGAATGAGAAAAAAGCAGTCAGTAAGGTAGGAGGGAAAAAAGCCAAGAGGAAGTGGTATCCTGGAAGCCAAGTGAAGAATGTGTTTTGGGAAGGAGGGACTGATCAATGCTGCATCAAACGCCCCTTATAGAGAGAGAGCGAGCCGGGACTGAGAAGCAATTATGTTATCTGGCAAAGCAGAGGCATTAGTGAACAGCTTCAGGGGATGCATGAGAATAAAAGCCTCATTGAGGTGAGTTCAAGAAAAAATTGGAAGTGAGGCAATAGAGTTACCAAATATATTGAACTCCTTCAAGGAATTTTGCAGTAAAGGGGAGCAAGAGAAATGGAACTGTAGCTGGTGGGTGGTGGGGGTGGGGTCAAGGAGATCCTGATGAAAATGATCCAGTATAGGATCATTACCTGTTTTCTCAGTAAAATAAAGGAGGTCAGCACCTGAGAGTAAGGAGGGAGGAGGTGTTGGAAGTTTGAAGGGAAAAGAGATGTGAAATAGTCATCTCAGAGGACAGAAGTATAAATTGACCAGAGTAATGCATTAGGAGAGCTGAGCAGTACTAAGGGCCCAGTTACGACAGTGGTCATGAGTTTGAAGTGTGAAAGTTCAGAAGAGATGCATGTTGTTCTCCAGCCATGTTCCACTGCTCTGGTATAGGCTTGGCACATGTAGACAGTTGGATTTAACCAGAGTTGGGGTTTTGTCAGAGAGAAAGGGTCCAGGGAGTTGAGGGTGTATGCTAGGGAGTGGTTATTATGACCCTTGGATTCCAGGCTAGGTGTGGATGGAAGTGAGACATGGGGGAGTTGAAGGGCAGGTTCATCTCCCAGCCTGTTTCCTTCACAGATCTGTATGCCACAACCCATTTCAACAGTGACCCTGCTCTGCTGGCCAATGTAGAGCAACAATTATCCACCAGCCTTGGTGATTTAACACCAGCACGTGGTTCTTTCCCAAACAACTCTGTCCTGGGAAACAGGACAACTCCTCTGCGGACACTGCTGTTGCCTCCTGGGACTTCAGAAGACAGAGAGATTTTGACCAAGAGGTCATTAAGCCCACCAAAGAGAGGATTCAAACGGAAGGACACTATCTTTGCCAACCTGAATCCAAAGCATGGTTCCAGAGATGCTACAGGCAGTGAGGCAAGTGTTGGCTTGTTTGTGTTTGTGCAAGAAACATATCAGGTTCAAGACCAGTTCTGGGGGGGTGTTGGGGGTGGTTCTGACCAACAGTGTTATAAGTTCAAAGGTATTTTCAGAGGCCAATGACTAATACTGCCAGGCTAAAGCCTGTGATTCTTTTGCCCTTGGGAAAGTCACTCCCCACTGCCACTATTTTCTCATTTCTGTCACAGAGGGAACTGTCCCTGATCTACTTCCAGGGCATAAACATAGTGTGGAAGTACTTTGATATGAAATGGCAGGCCGGGAGCGGTGGCTCACACCTGTAATCCTAGCACTCTGGGAGGCTGAGGTGGGCGGATCGTTTGAGCTCAGGAGTTCGAGACCAGCCTGAGCAAGTGGGAGACCCTGTCTGTACTACAAAAAAAAAAAAAAAATAGAAAGAAATTAGCTGGACAACTAAAAATATATATATATATAAAAAATTAGCCAGGCATGGTGGCATATGCCTGTAGTCCCAGCTACTCGAGAGGCTGAGGCAGAAGGATTGCTCGAACCCAGGAGTTTGAGGTTGCTGTGAGCTAGGCTGACACCACGGCACTTGCTCTAGCCCAGGCAACAAAGCGAGACTCTGTCTCACAAAAAAAAATATAAGAAATGGCAGACAAGAGTTTACCAACAGGAAAGAATGCAGGAGGTCCAGGGACCTCAGGGTTTGCTGAAGACTCATCTCTGTACCATCGACGTTTATAATATCATCATGTTTACACATTTGCTTGAGGCACAAATAGCTAACTAGGTTAAAATAGTTTTTATAAAAGCATTGCTTTTCCTTTTCCTTCTAGAAATTCAAATGATTCTGAAGTTTTTCCAAAGTAGCAGCAAGCAGAAGATGAATTAGATTATCCAGGTGATTTTTAGCTCAAAGTAGTTCACTGGATGAACAAAAAATCAAGGACCATTCCCACATATACAATATACACATAGTTCATTTTGCAGTATCATAGTATGATAGTGTTATACAATAAAATTCATTATTATCAGTTCTTAGTAACAAGTTTTGACCCTGCCTTTGCATACATTCCTCATGGAGAATGCCTTCAACTCTCATCTCTTGGGTTTTTTGTTTGTTTGTTTTAAGACAGGGTCTCGCTCTGTGGCCCAGGCTGGACTGCAGCGGCACGATCGTAGCTCACTGCAACCTCGAATTTCTGGGCCCAAGTGATCCTCCTATCTCAGCCCCGCTAGTAGCTAGGACTATAGGCATGCACTACCGTGCCCAGCTATCCACTCTCCTCTCTTGTCTGTTTGAATGTTAATTTTTCTCCAGGTCCTATTTCCATCATTAAGCATTTTTCTCTTTAGTTAGAGGAACCACAGCTGTCAGGGCCCTCTCTTCCCTTGGACCCAAGATCCTTTGTCTTAAGAACCATTTGTCAGTTACTCTGCTATGTAAGGGAGCAGGAATTTGGTCAAAACAACTATTCCTAGTCACTTATTTTTCAGTTGTTGGAAATCTTTTTGCATGGGTTTACAGGTTTGTTCGCGTGGGTTTTTGTTTTTTTTTTAATTCTTTAAATACTTTCTATTCAGTTTCAGAATTTTGGAAGTGGTTATAATTTTTGTGCACCAAAGGGGGCAGTCTTGTAATACTTTGTTTAACTTTTTGGTTTCTTTTTTCATTCTCAGCCCTATACCTATTTTTGTTTGTTTGTTTGTTTGTTTGTTTGTCTTTTGTTTTTGTTTTAAGACAAGGTCTCACTCTGTCACCTGGGCTAGAATGCAGTGGCATCATCATAGCTCACTGCAACCTGGGCTCAAGCGATCCTCCTGCCTCAGCCTCCCGAGTAGCTGGGACTATAAGCACATGCCGCCACACCTGGCTAATTTTTCTTTTATTATAGAAATGAGGTCTTGCTCTTGCCCAGGCTGGTCTCAAACTCCTGAGTTCAAGCAATCCTTCCTCCTCAACTTCCTGAGTAGCTGGAATAGTGTGTACCACCACCACCACACCCGGCTAATTTTTTGGGTTTTTTTTTTTTTTGGTAGAGATGGGTCTTGCTATGTTCCCCAGGCTGGTCTTGAACTCCTGGCCTCAAGCGATCCTCCCACCTTGGTCTCCCAACGTGCAGGGATTACAGGAATGAGCAGCTGCACCCAGCCTCATTAATGTTTATAATTTGTCTATGCCTCTAAAGTCAGTTGGTCAAAATAAATTTTATAATCACAAATTCATGTACAGTTTAACTTTGTGTATCATGGGATTATTTTTATAACTTTTAAAATGCTATTCTTTTTAGCAATTTTCTGACTTACACCTTTCAGAAACTGAACAGTATATTTCTTATATATTTATACTCAAGCAGATCTTCTAAAGCTTTCCACATAAAGAAACATAATGTCTAACAGGAAAAAAGGAATAGTCCACAAAAACACATTGATATTTTAACAATATAACATGAAATAGAGGTGAAACAAATTTCCTAGAATGTCTTATTAATATATAATAACATTCCAACTATCCCAAGTGTCGCTGTACCTTCACCCTAAATACATCAATACACAGTTAGTTCTCTTGTCTGGTAAAATATGTGTAGGGGCCAGGAACAGTGGCTCATGCCTGTAATCCTAGCCCAGGAGTTCAAGGTTACAGGGAGCTATGATTGTACCACTGAACTCCAGCCTGGGTGACAGAGTGAGACCCCATCTCAAATGAAAGAAAGAGAGAGAGAGAGAGAGAGAATGAAAGAAAGAAAGAAAGAGAAAGAAAGAAAATATTACAGAAAAGCTATAAGGCATAATTTGCTGAAAATTAAAAGACCCATGAAAAGTAACAAAATTATCCAAAAGTTCATTAAAATTATCTCAACCATAACTAGACTGTGATAAATGAAAGCACTTAAGGGCATATGTAAGTTTACAAGTCGCTCCATGATGTATAGACACAATTATCATACATGAAAAACCAATGACAGTAATCTTCATATTTGATAAGTTCCTCTAAAGTGGCTTTGTGGTGTAACTCGACTTTCTGTGACTTTTTTTCTCAGTCAGGTTGTTATTAATAACTTCTTAAAGGACCTCATCTTTACCTCTTCATATGTCCACAGTCCTTATGCAGTACTCTCAGGACACATGATCAGTGCTCAGTACAGATCTGTTGAATAAATGTTTATCCCATTTGTAATACCTTTCCCTATTAATCATAGGCCCTGTGTGACTCAAGTCATAAATGTCACTGTCTTTGTTGTTCTGCCTCACAGTTGTCAGATCTGATAACATTAGCTAATTAATCATCTTGATTTTTTTTTTTTTTTTGAGACAGTCTCATTCTGTTGCCCTGAGTAGAGTGCCATGGTGTCAGCCTAGCTACCAGCAACCTCAAACTTCTGGGCGCAAGCGATCCTCCTGCCTTATCCTCCCAAGTGGCTGGGACCACAGGCACATGCCACAACGCCTGGCTAATTTTTTTCTATTTTTAATAGAGACGGGATCTCACTCTTGCTCAGGCTGGTCTCAAACTCCTGACCTCAAGCGATCCTTCCACCTCGGCCTCCCAGAGTGCTAGAATTACAGGCGTGAGCCACTGCACCTGGCCTTATCTTGATATTTTTTACATCAAGGGAACCAAATATTGAAAAATAATTTGACTGTTTTTAATATATATCAGCTTTCTTGAAGTCCATGAGACCCTGCAGACAAGATCAGTAGATAGTTTTTGTACATAAAATTCACAATTATATAAATTATATACATATCGTGTCTGAATGAATAAAAACAATTGTGAATTTTACTGTACAGATGTATCTGTACATCTATCTATAATCTGTCTATACATGATTCTTACTGAATAAAAAGTATCTCAGTATGGGGTCCAACAATAAAATTTAAGATATAATATTTAAAAGGTTATAGCTGGGTGCAGTCGCATGCACCTGTAATCCCAGCTAGTTGGGAGGCTGAGGCAGGAGTATTGTTTGAGCCCAGGAGTTTGGGGCCAGCCTGGGCAACATAGCAAGAGCTTGTCTCTTAAAAAAAAAAAAAAAAAATCGAAGAATTTATATTGGATATTTATGTTTATTATATATTAATATATTAAATATAAGCTTACTGTGGTTATAATTTTTTATTAAATAACTCCCCCATTTTATTTTATGATATATTTTTAATGTTCTGCAATTTAATCTTTCCATATAACAAAATATATTGAACCATAGATGTAGGTATCAAACAACATATTTTTTATTTTCTTCTGAAAATTCCTACAGAAAATTATGGTAGAAGTTACTGTTACCTTTGAAATTATCCTTGAATATCTTATTGTATTTACCTTGGACATAAATAATATGCAATTCAAATCCAAAATGAAAGATGAAGTCATCTTTCCTTTTTACTTTTTTGAAATGTTAACACTTTAAATGTCTGGGTTCTTACTTCCCCTATTGTGTAAGAATGACAAATGGTTGGGGTTTTTGTTTTTTTCTTGAGCCTCTCTCTAGTGACCTGGGCAGTTTGCGTGGTTTGCCAGGAAACCACAGTCCACCAATCTCTGCCAGAACCCCCCATGTGGCCACTGTCCTCAGACAGCTCCTGGAGCTTGTGGATAAGCACTGGAACGGCTCTGGCTCCCTCCTCCTCAACAAGAAGTTCCTCGGTAAGTGAATGCATTCTCAGTTCCTGGAGAAGGGCTGGACCTTGCTTCTGCTCTGTGTTCTGCTTAAAAAAAAAGCTACTTAGTCCCCTTGTAAGGAAAATTATTCTCATGATCACTTACCAAAACATTCAGAAATGCCATAGTTAACAAATCTTCATTTTTTTCCCACATCCTTCTTTATTTTTTAAAAATCAGCACTCTTTCCAACTGTTTAGTACCAATTGTTTTGCTCCTACTGTGATTTTTTTTTTGTAGTTTTTGGTAATAGAATGGCCAGATATGTAAAATAGAGAACAGTCATGTTAATAATTGCAAAAAGATTTTATGATCTTTGAAAAAGTACCAGTAATGAATCCACAGAAATTGGGTTGATCCTCAGAGTTTTGAGATGCTATTGAAATGTTACAATTTGAAAAACTTGAATGAGGAAATGCCCTGGACTCTTTATTTAGAGTTTTGCAAATGTTGGCTCCAAGTGTTTATTTGTTATTCAGTGGAAGAAGAATTCAAGGAGCTTTTGGTGGTGGTAAAAGTTTAAGTAAAAACTAGAAAATTGAAAGTTGTTTGGGCTTGGAATTTTTTTTTTTTTAAATTTCTGAAGGGACATATACAGAAGAAGAAATCCTAGCCCAGTTATTTTCTTTCTCCAGCTGACCCAGCTGGGGAATCTGTGGCCTTAAGGCGACATGTGGCCTTCTAGGTCTTTAAGTGCAGCCTTTGGACTGAATCCAAATTTTACAGAACAAATCCTGTTATTAAAAGGGGTGCAGCAGAGAAAGATGAAGCTTTTCTTGGCTTCTTTGGTGTTTAAAAAAAAACAATCTTAGGCCGGGCGCGGTGGCTCACGCCTGTAATCCTAGCATTCTGGGAGGCCGAGGCGGGCGGATCGTTCTGAGCTCAGGAGTTCGAGACCAGCCTGAGCAAGAGCG
Organism: Indri indri; assembly: GCA_004363605.1. Classification (NCBI taxonomy): domain Eukaryota; kingdom Metazoa; phylum Chordata; class Mammalia; order Primates; family Indriidae; genus Indri; species Indri indri. The sequence goes on from RJWJ010045275.1 coordinate 10,805, forward strand.
AGACCCCGTCTCTACCAAAAAAATAGAAAGAAATTAATTGGACAGCTAAAAATATGTAGAAAAAATTAGCCGGGCATGGTGGCGCATGCCTGTAGTCCCAGCTACTCGGGAGGCTGAGACAGTAGGATTGCTTGAGCCCAGGAGTTTGAGGTTGCTGTGAGCTAGGCTGACGCCACGGCACTCGCCCCAGGCGAGAGTGAGACTCTGTCCCAAAAAAAAAAAAAAAAAAAAAAAATCTTGAAATCAGAAGGCTGCAGGTTCCCTAAGCCTGCTCGGGGCTGCTGTTTCTCCACAAGAGGATGTGGGATATAATTTCTTGTCCTTCATAAAACATCTCTTACAGCCACTTACTAAATTCTTATAAAAAGGAGATATTAGATCACCCTATTTGTTCTACACAGCTGGTAGTTATTGACTAGGAATTCTGTGCTTTAGCTTTTAAGATTGGCCCATGTGCCCAACTTGAATTTTTGGCAGGTCCTGCCCGAGATTTGCTTCTGTCTTTGGTAGTCCCAGCTCCTTCTCAGCAGTGGGGTCGCTCACATCCTGAAGATATGACAAAAGCTTTCCACAGAAGGGAGCTTGAACTGAAGGAGGCTGGGCAGTTGGTCCCTAATGACATGGTATGCCTCTCTCATCTGCCTTTCCTCTCTCCTCTTCCTAGAAAAGGACAGAGAAGCATGACTAGAACAGCTCTGTGCCCTAAAGATCAGCATCACCATGAACAGCTAACCAAAATATGAAAAGTCAGTCTGGGCAAAGTAGGAACACAAAACTTGCCAGGACAGGGACAACTTGGAGGTTCTGCAGGGATGACTTCCTCATCCTAACCCAGGTCCAAAAATTCTAAAGATTTGAAATGGGAAGAAAGAAACAAATAAAAAATCCAAAAAACCCTGGAATGAAAATGTTTAGGATCGTGTTTGTGAAGGTCATGGTTTGATCCCAATGAGGGAAGGCAAATGTCTCTGGGATTCTCTTTCCTCCCTTCTTCTTTTTTTTTTTTTTTTTTTTTT
>RJWJ010045276.1:0-11811 GCA_004363605.1 Indri indri
TTCTCCTTGTTTCCCCTTTCTTTGCTCAGCTTTCTGTATTAAATCTCACAGAAGAGCTATGATTGGCGCTGCATAAGCGAGTGTCCAGCGCCCTGGACCAGTGGAATGTGCTATGACTGACCCGGCCTGGCTCGAGGGCCCCTCTTTGCAGCCCAGGCTCCGTGATGGACGGATCTATCAGAATCCCACAGCATGAGGACGGGGGCTGGAGAGACACATTGGTCAGATGTCCACTCACCAATGAGAAAGGTCAGTGTCCCTGTTAGGGAACCACACTCACAGGGATGTTTATATAACTGTACATATGGAGTTCAGAGCCCTAACAATTTGAGATTTTTCGAGACACTCTTCTTCTCCAACACAGTGAAACAGTACCCATGGGCTGGGCCCCTTCGGGAGAAGGTGGGTTTAGCCTCTGATAGGACAATGCTCAAAGGAAGCTTCAGAATTTTTTTTTTCTCTTTTATAATATTAGGTCATGTTTGTTTTTTAAATTAATAGATTTTTTTTAGAGTAGTTGCAATTACAGAAATATTAAGGGGAAAGTACAGAGAGTTTCCATTTACCATCTCAGGTCCTCCCAGCTCCAACATAGTTTCCCCTATGAGTAACATCTTGCATCAGTGTAGCCCATTTGCTACAATTATTGAACCAATTTTGATATAATATTATTAACTAAAGTCTATAGTTTACATTAGGATTTGCTGTTTTTGTTTTATATTTGACGGGTTTTGACAAATATATGATGACATGTATCTGACATCATAGTATCACACAGAATAGTTTCACTGCCCTAAAAATCCTCTGTGTTTCGCCTGTTCCTCCCTCCTTCCACCCACCGCCAAGCCCCCGCAGTCAAGGGTCTTATTACCATCTCCCTAGTTTTCCTTTTCCAAAAAGGTCACGTATTTGAAATCATATAACATGTAGCCTTTTCAGATTGATTTATTTCAATTAGTAATAGTATTTACTATTCCTCCATGTCTTTTTGTGGCTTGACAGCTCATTTTTTCTTATTGTTGAATAATACTCCATTGGACAGCTGTACTGTAGTTTGTTTATATATTCACTTATTAAGGACATCTTGGTTGCTTCCACATTTTGGCAATTGTAAATAAAGATGCTATAAACATTTGCTCACAGGTTTTTGTGTGGCCATAAGTTTTCAACCCATTTGGGTAAATACCTAGGCATGTGACCACTAGATTATATGGTAAGCCTATGTCTAGTTTTGTAAGAAGCTACCAAACTGTCTTCCAAAGTAGGTGGACCATTTTGCATTCTTACCAGCAATGAAAAAGAATTGCTTTTGCTCTACATTCTTCCAGCATTTGAGGTTGTCAGTGTTCTGGATTTTAGTTATTTTAATAGGTGTGTCATGGTGGAGACTTTTTATTCTAAGCTGTCTCTTGTTGTCATCCCTTGTGACTCCAAATGACTACCTTACCATTTTCTTTAATACAGCAAGTCATTTACCTGTGACCTGGTTGAATGGCCTCTTCATATTCATCCAAAAAAGTAAATCTTGCATCAGAATTATGTACAACCCTGGGCTTCATTCTTACTACCTTAAAATATCTTAAGAGGACCTTGGAATATGCTTGTTTCACAAGCTCCCTCAGTGGTTCTTAAGGACATGGGCTGTCATTGTGATGTTTGCAAATCATTCAGCCTCATCTTATGCCTATGGGCTTTCCTAGGAGAGCAACATCCTCCTCACTGTATTCCAAGCCAGTGTTGGTCTCACTGGACATAGATTTTGAAGCAATATCTCCAAGACTCGCTTCTCTAGCTCCTCATTTGCATAATAGCACTAGCACTGCACACCCCAGAGCGTCTTAGAGGACTGAATGAACTAGCTCGTATGAAGGTCCTCGGGGACAGAGATCTGCAGAAGCAGCTTCTCAATCAACTGCCTCCTTCTCTCCCAATTGCTTGGTTTTCATATATCTCTATTTATGTAGATGACCACATCAGTGCCCAGTTCTCACGACTGCATAACCCAGGCCTGGTGCAACCTGTCTAAAGAGCATCCAAGTCCACACTCCTTACCTGCCATTGCCGAAATTAAGTAAAATGGCATGGATGAGAGGGTGAGAGCTAATCACAGCTGGACCCAGGTTTAACCTGCCTGGTTTTTCCACATCTCTACTTGTTTCACAGAGAGAAATTAAAGCAGACTGAAGGGTAAACACCAAGTGGAGATATATATTTTTTCAGTCCCAGAGAAGACTTTTATATGCCTGTGTTAACAATGTCTGTGTGCCACATACGCGTGAGATAACGCTTATAGAAGAGAGACCCGGATGTGTTCTTTGAACTCACATGATGTTCTCAATGAGAAGAGACCAGGAAGATGATCCCCCCGCCCACCCCAGTCTTCCTCATTTGATACTGAGAAAACTGAAGTTCGGAGAGAATAAGAAGCTCACGCTGCCATTAGTGCAGAGCTGGGAGCTAGGACTCTTGACTTGAAGAGGTCGTTAAAAATGACAATAAAACGCAATCTGCTCCGGCTTTCTTTTATCATGGGCTTAGCTCTAGGCTCTGCATCTGAATCTTCACTTCCACCTGCCTGTGCTGCTTCTTGGCATTCCTGTTGCCTTGTGCCACCTCTACCCAACCCTTGGCTTGAAAGATCACCTGGTGACACTTCAGGATGCCAGGTCTGCTTTCTGGCTTCTTATCTTATCTCCTTGGGTTCTCCCGAGGGCTTACAGTGGGCAATGCTCTCCCCTTGACAGTGTGACCACAGTGCACCTTGACTCTCTGAGGCCCAATCAAGATGCTCTCCCTTCCCAGCTGTTGCTTTGGGACAAAGCACTCTGTCCTCCATCTAAGAAAGTGACTTCTCAGGATCCTATCCCAATACTAAAGCTTCCCTGTAACACCCCTACTTTGATTCAAAATGCTTCACTTAAAAATACATTTTCACATTTATGTATGATAAAATATGCTCTTTTGGTGTACACCTCAATGTGTTTTGCCAAATTCCTAGACTCTTGTAATCACTGCTGTGATTAAGACACAGAATACTGAGGACTAACTTTTAAACTAACTCTGTTTGTTAAATGATATTTAAATTATTTTCATATTTTTTATTACTAGAAGTTATCATCCAGTAATAGGTTCTGACCTGCATGAGAGTCAGTGCAATTAAAATAATTTGTTAAAAAGTCCCCATAGTAAATGGATATGGAATTTTAATTGCCCTGGACAGCCCGGTTGCTCATAAGATATCATTCTTCTATAGGTGATTTAAAATAGTGGAAGCATCTCATGGATTCCTAATTCCACCTCAGTCATGTCCAAACTCAAGTTGGAGGACCATGAGTGTGTCTGTATTAGAACTGAATATAAATGTTTTCTTTAAATACCTTGAGGTTATTTCCGAGGGATCCCCCTCTGGGGGCACTTGGACACTGTCAAAAAGTTTTTATCATAGGTCTTGAAGATATGAGGCATTATTCCTGGCACAATATTAGAGAGTTCCTTCTATGAAATCATTTTGACAGCTAAGTCGGTATTGATCTCTACATTTTCAAATATCAAAACCAACTTGTCAGTGATAAAAAGAAAGTGGCCAGAGACCTCCCAGGAATTTCCTGCTAGAAAGAAAAAAAAAATCTTGCTCTTTGCTGTCCAAATGCTCAGCATGTTAAATTTCACTTTGAATCGGTCTTTCAGAGAGATAATGAGGTGGTAACACAATACAGGACTGTAATAGAAATGGATTGAGTGAAAAAGAATTTCCCAGGATATGAACTGAGATATGTATACAAACCAGGCAGCAGTCATTAATAAAACTCATTCTTTGGCCTCACTCTTGATCTGTCTTTCCTGCACAGTTGGATACTGAGATTTTTTCAGAGAGAATAACACATCAAACAACACATCTGCGTGGTTAATGAAGGTGTCAGACTAGAGTTGGGTTTTAAAATGGAACTTCTTTGGCATACTGCAATAAGGAGATAAGATACTTTTTATGGATTGCAAGAATTTAAATACTTTGAGTTGCTTTCACAGAATGCCCTTAAGTTTTAATAATATCCAGTCATTCTTATTTTGCAATGAATGAATAGAGAGAAAACGAATGTGTCATATGTTGCCGTAATTACAGAGAGGCTATCTTGAAAATAAAATAAAGTAATGGAATCATAACTTTTCTTGTATTTTTTTTTAATGAGAGGAAATTTGGAGTGAATCTCATCCTACACCCTTTTACACATGAGAAAACAGAAGTGAATATATTTGTTCTCTCTAGATAATTAAATAATGACAAAGACTGGAGTGGAACCGGGGTATTTATGGACCATGATTTAAAGTTATGCTACAAAAGTGGTATTTTATGTACTAGACGTGTGACCTGTGCTTTAGGGGACTGAGTGTTTTTATTTTTTTTTTTGACATCTCTGTTTTGCCCTAAAACGTAAAGAATATCGAGGTTAGAGTTGGTTTAGATCAGAATGGTGGTCAGAAAACAGACCCTTAAATAAAACCATAAGTTGGTGAGGCTGTTTTGCCTAGAGAAATCATTGCTTAGAGTGGAAAGAATTATATCAATGAAAGGAAGCAAGTAGCAAGTGAATTATAACACTATAACCAGACTCGTCTATCCCACGTGGGCAATCACAGGCAAGTTTGACCTTCTCTTTAGGCTTTTTCTTCTTCCTCTTGTTTTTCTTTTTTCAACATAAAAAGGAGGAGAAATACCTACTGTACACCATACAAACAATAAAAAAAAATAATTATTCCAGTTGGATAGGCCACATTAATGCAAAAGATAAAAATAACGAAGCTTTTGGAAAAAGAGGGGGAATATCTTCATGAACTTATGATAGATCATTCTTAAGAAAGACACACAAAGTGATAAATGGGACCACATTGAAATTAAGACTTTTTGTTCAAAATTGTAACCTTTAAGGAGTGAAAAGCCAAGCCACACAACTAGAGAACATATTTCCAATACATATATCCAACAACAGTCTTGAATTCTGAATATATAAGTGACTGCCACAATAAGCAAAAGGCAGACAGCCCAATTAAAAAAAAATGGGTGAAAGACTTGAACAGACACTTCATAAGAGAAAATATTAAAATGTTCAATAAACATAGAAAAAGTGCTTAACTGGTCATTAGGGAAATATGATTAAAATCGCAAAGTGATCCTGGCATACCCCAACCACAATAGGTAAAATGGAAAAGACAGATGACACCAGTGAGGGTGTGGAGGATGTGAAGCTGCTGGACCCTGATACCCACTGGTTGGAGTTTAACTTGGTACAATACTTCGGAAAGATAAAAACCCAAAAAACTAAAGCCGAACAAAAAAACATGCCTTATGATCCAGTAGTTCTATCCTTCGATATTTTAGCTAACAGAACTAGGTACACATGTGTGCCAAAGTCATGTATAAAAGTGTTCATAGCAGCACTATTTGTAATAGGCAGAAACTGGAGACAAGCCAAATGTCTACCCACAATACAAGGAGAATTATATTGTGTATTCATGCAAGAGATGACTGCACAGCAAAGACCAGAAGCAAACTACAATTAAACACAACAGCGTTAATGAATCTCTCGAAATAACATTGAGTAAAATAAGTCAATCCTCCAAAAGTATATATTATTTGATTTCACTTACATAAAGTTCAAAACTAGGCAAAACAAACGAATGATGTTATAAATCCGGAGAGTGGTTATTCTCTATAGGGCGTAGTGGCCAGAAGGGGGCACAAGGGTCCTTCTGGGGTTCCAGTCTGGGTCTGTGTCCTGATATCAGTACCGGCTATGCAGACGCAGTCATTCTGCAGATGGATTTGCCTTCTTCTTTGTACATGTTGTATCTCAATAAATTTGAAAAATAGTGAGGGAAGTCAGATGAGAGAATTTCTGAGACAGTCATTATTAGACTTTAGTTGATACAAAATAATCCTGGGGAAATTATTAAAATGACAGATTTCAGGGCTCTATCTCCAGAGAGTATTGTTGTTAAGATCAGAGTTGCATATTTTAAAATATGCAATCTAGGTAATTCTAATTCAAGTGGATTCTTGAAACACATTTTGAAAAAATATTGTGATAAGGAGTCTTTCAACTTTTTTTTTTTTTTTTTCTTGAAACAGAGTCTCACTCTGTTGGCTGGGCTAGAGTGCCATGATGTCAGCTTAGCTCACAGCAACCTCAAACTGCTCAGCTCAAGCAATCCTCCTGCCTCAGCCTCTCAAGTAGCTGGGACTACAGGCATGCGCCACCATGCCCGGCTAATTTTTTCTATATATCTTTAGTTGTCCAGCTAATTTCTTTCTATTTTTTTTTAGCAGAGACGGGGTCTCGCTCTTGCTCAGGCTGGTCTTGAACTCCTGAGCTCAAATGATCCACCTCCCTTGGCCTCCCAGAGTGCTAGGATTACAGGTGTGAGCCACCGTGACCGGCCAGGAGTCTTTCAACTTTGATGTTTTCAAGCTCTGTGGGCAACTAGCAGGTCAAGGTAATCAAAGAGTCACGGCATTGTCTTTACTAAGAATTTGGACTGCAGAAGTTAGCATGGAAGATGCTGCTGCTGTAGAGTTGGCTGTTTTCGAGGTTGTGATTCTTCTTGGGTTGTTCTCAATTTAATAGCTTTATAGAGATCTTGGAAGCAGAGACTAGGGAATGGTGAAGTTCTGATAATGGGTATGAAACACATTTTTTTCAATTACAGTTATTTTAGCATTTTATGGTCTTTTAAAATAGTATAATCGATGTATAGTAAATGTACCTATTTATGGAGAACATGTGATATTTTCATACATATATCCAAAGTGTAATGATCACATCAGGGTAATTAGGATACATATCATCTCAAACATTTATCATTTGTTGGGAACATTTAAATTCCTCTCTTCTAGCTGTTTTGAAATATACAATACTTTACTGTTAACTATCGTCACTCTACTGTGCTATAGAACACTGGAACTTATTCCTCCTTATTTAACTGTAATTAACTGTAATTTTACACCCATTAGCCAACCTTACCCTCTCCCCTTTTCCCCTACCCTTTCTAGTCTCTGGTAATGAGTATTTTACTCTCACTTTTATGAGATCAACTTTTTTAGTTCCCATGTATGAGTGAGAACACATAGCATTTGTCTTTCCGTGCCTGGTTTATTTCACTTAACACAATGTCCTCCAATCTCATCCATGTTGCCACAAATGACAGGATTTTATTTTTTTTTTATGGCTGAGTAATATCTCATTGTGCATATACACCACAAGTGTCAAGATGTGGAATCAACTAAGTGTCTATCAGTGAATCAATGGATAAGGGGGAACTTTTTTTAGAGCAGCATTAAGTCCACAGCAAAATTGAGTAGAAGGTACAGATATTTCCCATGTACCACCTGCCTTCACACATGCATAGCCTCCCCCATTATCAATATCTCCCACCACAGCGGTGCATTTGTTACAATCAATGAACCTACATTAACATGTCATGGTCCATGGTTTACATTAGGGATCACTCTTGGTGTTGTATATTTTATGGGTTTGGACAAATGTATACAGACAGGTATTCACCATCATAGTGTATCATACAAAGTAGTTTCGCTGCCTTAAAATTCTTCTGTAATCTTCCTGTGCATCCCTCCCTCTCTCCTAACCCCTGGCAATCACATGAACTGACTTTTTTTAGTACCTTCATAGTGTGCCTTTTCTAGAATGTCATATTGTTGGGATCATACAGTATATAGTCTTTTCAGATTGGCTTCTTTCACTTTAGTAATATGAATTTAAGTTTCTTTCGTGTCTTTTCATGGCATGATAGCTTATTTCTTGTTTGCACTGAATAATATTCCATTGTCTGGATAAACCCTAATTTATATATACATTTACCCACTGAAGAACATCTTGGTTGCTTCCAAGTTTTGTAGATTATGAATAAAGCTGCTATAAACATCAGTGTGTGGGTTTTTGTATAGATACAAGTTTTTAATTCCTATGGATAAATGGTTAGTAGTGTGGTTGCTGGATCCTATGGTAAGAATATGTTTATATTTTGCAAGAAACTGCCAAACTGCCTTCCAAAGTAGCTGTACCATTTTGCATTTCCACCAGTGATGAATGAGAGCTCCTGTAGTTCTACATCCTGGACATTTGGTGTTGTCTGTGTTTTAGAATTTTTTTTTTCCGTTCTAATAGGTGTGTAGTGAAAGTACAGAACACTTTACCTGTTCAAACACTGTTTCCAATCTGGTGGTTGACAAGAGTGTTACGAAGTCATCTCAATATAAAAACTGTAATGACATTCCTGAGAAATAAGTTCGGGCCTCAGTGGAATACAACATCAGTAGGACTGTCTTTACTATAATAGAAAGGCCCCAGGATGTATGCTATAATTCATGATTTTCTACAGAAACAGCAACTGCAGCATCAAAGGGACCTGCTAAGAACATGCATTCTGTGTGGTTGCCACTAATAAAAACCTCTACAGTTTAGTAATGGTGGAGAAACACTGCATTTTTGTATAATTCTCTGGAGTCAATCAATAATAAGGTCTTCAATATATTTTTAAGTAAAGAAAAGCATTTTACATTTTTTTATCATGGAACTATTTTTTCATGTAATTCCTTCATATGTATATCATGGAAACTGCAGGTTTAATACAAATGCCCATGGAACAAATTTCTCTGCCCAGTGTTGGTCCAGGACTACCACCATTGGTAGAAATGATAGAGACATGCAAGGTGAGGGAAACAGTTAAGGTAAAGTGGCTTCATCCACTAGGTGATAATAAGAATATTTCTTCTTTGGCTGGAATTATATCAAATCAGTGAGATCATGTTAGATTTTTATATACTCTCCAATATTTTTGACTAGCAGTAGTATGTGTCTTGAATTAATTTAAAAAGGAAAATGATTAATGAGGTTTAGAGGAATTCAACAAATTTATATCTATCTCTCCTTATCTCTACTTCTCATTGTCTTGTCTCAGGAGAATGAAGTTTCTTCCTTCCGTAAGTCATCTGTCAGCTATATCCTGCATTCTTTATTCTCTTGGCCTTTGAGTGTTCTTGCTTAATTAATAAATTCTCTTTTTTTTCTATCTTCAATTTTCCTCTCTTTATTGGCTATTTCTAATCAGCATGTAAACATATAAAAGTACTTTTAATTAAAAAAAGTTCTCCCTATTTTTCTTTCCATTCTTTTGTTCACCCTTGTATACCCTTCCCTGCTAAACTGCTTGGAAGAACTGTCCACACTGGAATCGTTTCCTCACTATTCGATTCCAAAGTCAATGGCATTTGTTTAATGCCTCCATTATATCTCTGAAGTTGCTCATTAAAACTCATCAAACACCTTCTCGTTGGTGAATCCAATAACTAATCTTCAATTGCTATCTTAACTCGAGGTTTCTGGAACATTTAATCTTATTGATCTTTCCCTCTTATTAAACTTGACTTTCTCTTTGGAGTCAGCCACACTAGGTTTTCTTGGATCCCCAGTTATTTGCAGGAAGGGATTAATTTTCCAGACCATAACATTCCATAGTGAGAAGGTACCAGCCACTGTATTTCTTAGAAGATGCTGTGTGAAGTGTGAGCATGTGAATTCTCCCCTTATCCTGTGGCTTAGTCCTTCACAGGGAAAGAACAAGGGACTAATCTATTCATTTTGGGGGTGACTTATTGGTGAGAGAATGAAGACCCCTGCTTTTGTTGACCAGAAGGAAATTTCTCAGTTCTGAAAGGAATTTCATGGCTCTTTCTTCTGTCCAAAAAGTTGAGTCTGAGTGACTCAACTTATGCCTTCCAGTGGGAAATAGACCTGTTCTCTCTGCCACTTCCCCCAGTTTTTCCACTTTTCTCACCTTTCCACTGGATAAATATAACAGGTCAAGCCTGTTTAAAATAGCGAAAATGAACTCTTTTTGTTTTTCTGCGGTTATTGTCTGAGAGACAGTAGGAGGCTTTTAATTGTTTGGCTTTAATTTCTAGATATGTTGTTAAAATATATGAGTCAACATTCCATCAAGTCAAGGAAACGGAGACCATTCTAGATAAGTCAAATGTAATATAGGTAATGGGTTGCACAAGTGGTGGAAGAGCTGAGAGGCCAAGTAGAGCATGGTGAAACACCAAAAAATGAAAGATATTTCAATAATATTGGGAAGCTGCTACCACCTCTAGGGATGGGGCACAAAGAGAGGAAAGAAGTGGTATTAATGGAATCCAAGAGCTGGGCCTGTCTTGTGGGAGCTATAGTCAGAGAGAGGGTGGCCTCATTCCACAAAGAAAGGGGTACCCAGTTAGAATCTGGAATGTTTGGGGGGACTCAGCCATTATCACTAAGTGCCCCCCAAGTCATAGAAGAGGGAGAAAAATTCTACTTCTCAATTTCTTCTTATGCCCTCAATTTTCCACCACTGTTATCTTATCCATTGCCTAAATATGGCCAGAAGCTTACTGGTGAGGTAGCTTGGGAAGCATTGTGTGCAAGAAATATTGAGGGATAAGATTTTAGGTAAACCTAATTTTTTTGAGGAACAGTGTGTTTTAAGACTTATTGGGACATAAGTATTGGAATCTATCAATCCCCACATGGCTCTTTGTGTCTTTTCTCTGCTGGTTGTAACTTGGAGGAGTCAAAAGGTGACTAATTTGCACTCCAAACTTCAACAGCTTCATCTTGCTAATTTTGAGTGAGTGACCCTATACTTCTACTTATACCTAAATATGGATATTCCCAAGACTCTCCTCATGATTTAAATTGTTATTCTGAATTAAATGGCCATGCTGAATCCTGTTAAACAAGCAGGAGGTCATTAGCCTGAGTCTGTCTCCAAAGTTTGAGTTCCTATGTAACAAATCCCACTCTAATGTAGAACATAAACAAGCTGTAACCTAACTTAGGAGTTTAACCAATGTCAGAGATTTAGCCAACCACAAGCAACTGGGTTTCAGCCAATCACAGGCAGCCAACTCATCATCACATCATGCCCAAATAAGGTAGATGACTTGCTGTAGCCAATCAGGTTATTTCTCTACTTTGCCTCTGTGTTTGGCCTATAAAAGCTGCTCATGCTGCTGGATGGAGCTCTCAGAACCTCTTTTTATTCAGAGTGTTGTCTGATTCATGAATCATTCATTGCTCAAATAATCTCTGCTAAATTTAATTTGTCCAACATTTTTCTTTTAACACTCCCAATATCTGTATGCTCAACGTTGATCTATTGTCTGAATTTCAGTTCTATAACTTCAATTGTCTGATAAATTTCCATTTGAAATATCTCACTTATGGGGTAAGCTGGTGCATTCCACTTAACATATCCCAGATAGAAAGCATCTTGTTCTCTAGTTCGTTCCTCTTCCTTTATTGCTTGTCCTTGTATAACCCAGCATCCTGGAAATCCTTTGTACTCATCTTCTCTACAAACCATTCAGTTACTCAGGGCTAACAATTATATATACTTTAAGTTTCTCTTAAGCTCTGACCATTCTGCATTCTGTCTCCGCTATTTCTGTTGCTGATCCTTTTTTTTACAAGCTTTTATCTTCTTTCATTGGTGTTATCGCCAACACCTCTAACTCCCCTCCTTAGTCCCTGTGTTTCCCATCCCTAGTCCATCCGTTATACGCACTATCAGCTTATCTTTTCAAAACAAATGTTTAATCCTATTGCTTTCTTACTTGAAATTCTTCAAAGGCTTTCTGCTACCATTAAAGAGAAAAATGTCCAGTCACATTGCCACCTCATACAATTCCCTTTCTGCTGTGCTCCATCCAGCAGTGGTTTCATTTGTCACCACTGCTCCATACATGTGATATGCCGACCT
>RJWJ010045277.1:0-11825 GCA_004363605.1 Indri indri
AAAAAAAAAAAAAAAAATTGTTATATTGAAGTTTGGAGACATACACATACATTGTTTCCCCCATGTAAATACCAGCCAAGCTAGGCGTGGTGGCTCACACCTATAATCCCAGCACTTTGGAAGGCTGAAGTGGGAGGATTGCTTGAGGCCAGGAGTTCGAGACCAGCCTGGGCAACATAGCAAGATTCTGTCTCTAAAAAGAAAAAAAGAAAAAAAAATTAGCTGGCATGGTTGCACACGCCTATAGTCTGAGCTACTTGGGAGGCTGAGGTGGGAGGATTACTTGGGGCCATGAATTTGAGGTTGCAGTGAGCTATGATTGTGCCATTGCACTCCAGCCTGGGCAACAGAGCAAGACCCTGTCTCCAAAAACATAAACAAATAAATTCCAGCCCCAAAGGCACTGTATTAAAGACACATGTGTTCTATTAAAGAGTGATTCTACAGGGAGAGTGTTAACTGGGGAGGCGTTCTACAGGGTAAACCTGAACTTTGTTTTCTCTAAGCACAGGAAGGGATGTGATCCTCTGATCCTGTCCAAACTCGAAGGACCTTGGAGAATGTCTCATCCTTCCTCAATTCACAGGGAAGAGATGAAGGGACCTGGGTAATGTCTCCAGGGCCATGTGGTGCCTGTGGCAGAACTCAGCTGGGCACCCAGCCTCCTGGTATCCGGGCGGAGGCTCTGGGCTCTACACCAGGACCTCAGGCTGGCACTGGAGCAGCCGGTGGAATTACAGGCCATTAGACAGGTTTGGTGGATCAGTCACTTTGCTTTTGAGCAAAGCAACGTTAAGTAACTAACGTATCGTGTTGACCCTGTACTCTCAATAAATACACCAACTGGCTATTTACAGAACTCAGCCTGTGGACCACACTGGGTGTTCCAACCCCGTTACGTCAGGATGTAGGAGCCAAGCAGAGGGGCTGGGAGGTAGGGCCCAGTGGTCTGCAGGGCCTGTCTGTGTACCTGCTGATGGCAACGGGGAGGTCAGGGCAGCCCTGGCCTCCAAGAAAGCCAAGCCTGCAGTCCCAGGGTGCTTCCTCCTGGGTGGCACTGCAGATCCTTCCTGTCGCTTTGCCCAAGTCAAAGGCTTACGTGGGACAAGTTTCTTCGAGAACACTCCCAGGCAGCAGGAGAGTGGATAGGGGAGCAACGCTGGGAAGGGGCGACGAGCACAAGGCATTTGCTCGGTCCTCACAAGAAGCCTCCTGAAACGAGTCTCAGCACTGCCTGTCTGGGGAGGAAGGGGTATCATTCGTTCATCCCCTTTCGATCCAGGGTAATCTATGGGGTGTTCATGCCACGTTGCCTTTGGGTGAGCGCCAGGTGGGTTCCTGCAGGTGTCCTGGCCTCTCTGGCAGCAAAGCCTGGGGCAGGATGAGAGAGGAGGGAGGAGCCCAGAGCTGAGGCTCGGGCAGCTTGCGCCTTCACAAAACAGCAAGGCTGCGTGGAGCTGGCAGTCTTGGGGCCAGCTGGGATAAGAAATGGGGCCACGGGGTCCGAAGTGGTGCCAAGAGGCCATGGGTACACGTGGCTGGAGGGGGTGAACCTAGGAGCAGATTAGCAGTTGGTGGGAGTCTGAGTTCCAGAACATGTGCGATGTGCCTCTGGCACAGAGCGTGGTGCAAAGGGACAAAGGGAGGCAGATGAGGAGAAAACTCATTGCAAGTCCTGGAAGGCTGCATGCTCAGTCCTGACTTGAGGTATTCACGTACATCTGTCCTTTCCTGTCCCCGCTTCCCCTCCCTCCCTCCCTCTATCCCTTCCCCCGCTCTCCTTTCTCCCTCTCCCTGCATCTCCTTCCCTCTCTGTGCCTCCTACAGGCCCCTTCTACTCTCCTAAGCTTGCTGGGAGCTGGTTCTATCTGCTGAACTACACTGCACGCTGTTGAGGGTGGGAGACATAGTACATCTGTTTTTGCATCACCTCATAACCCCTGCACACATAGCTGGCACAAGCACATGTAACTCAGATGGCAGCCAGTGTCCCCAGCCCCTGGAAACCTGAACGAGAGTGACTGAAACCCTCATTTCATGCCCTGAGGAAACTCGAAGCCCTCTGAGATGCAAATTCCTGCAAATTGTCCCCGGCCACTTTGGCACCAGACTCCTGTCTCCGTGGGATCTAATTGTTCTTTCGCTCTGAGTTTCAGCTGTTTCTTTATCTCTTCCCTGGAGTTGACGCAGTCGTAGGGTTCAGGTCTTTCTCCCTGATCTTCCCACTCCAGAGTCACTGCAGGTAAAAGAAACATTATCGAAGATTCTTGGGTCACCGGGAGGGTCCCATTGTGCTTTGAACAGTGATAATGTCAGAAACATTTTGTGTTTTTACATTTCACTTTTTAAAAGTTCCGCCAGTCTCCATGCCAACCAGCTATTCTCCCCCTTCCCCTCTCAGGGGAGTAGGCTTCCCCACCCCTTGGGTCCAGGCCCTCACACTCTGGAGCAGACCAACCAGATTGCTCCCATTCTAGGTCAGCCCTGCAGGACGAAGGCCCCTGTGTTCTCAGTGAGCCCAGGACAGGGTCTGCCCTAGGCAGGAGGTGCTGGGGCGCTGGAGCTGTGGCTTGTTCAGGACCCCAGCGCCCCTTCCGCGGTCCCCTCAGGGTTCTGGAAGGCCCATCCTGTGGGTCTGGCCAGGCGCCTCCCTGCCCGAGGGGCCTTCTCTCTCCACATGTCAGCTCTGGTGGGACCTGGCATGGCTTCATCCTGTGGATTGGAGTCAGATCGCAAACAAACTGCCTTTCTCAGGGAGACAAGCACCCCAGAACCTGCTAATCTCTTTCTCCAGCGGCATCATGTTGCTCTTTGCGATCGTAATCTCTCCTGGCAGGCCGTGCTGGAAAAAGGGTCCGGGGGAAACCGGATCTTTCTAGGCAAAACCAGAGCTGTCTCCCCATCCGCACCACTGGGTGTCCCCTGCCCGGGGGAGAAGCTCCTCCCCATATGGCGCCCAGCCACAGCCCCACAATCACCAGTCACCAGGCCTCGGCTCTCCTTTCGTTTCTGTTAGCTTCAGGGTGAATTCCCACTGTTCCCGCTCTCCGTCTCTAGTTCAGCCCTGTTCCTTGGTTTCTTTGTCTTCACAGTGCGCAGTGCCCCCTGACGTCATATTCTGTTCCCTGCCTGCCTCCCCTGCTGGAACGCATGCTCTAGCAGGCTGTGGCGTCGTTGGTCACTGCTGTGCCCCTGGTGCTCAGAACAGAACCCGTGCGTGAGGAGTGCTGGATAAATATTGAGTAAACAAGTGAATAAATGCTTCTCAAGTGCTGCTGGTTTTCTCTTTGTGGAAGTGAGACTGAGGTTTAAAAGCGAGTCAATTTATAGAAGAATATTCAGTGTGTACTGGTGGCACACAGAAACGGCAAAGGTCACATGGAAGGAAGCATGGTGGCTCTGGACGACAGGAGAGGAAACTGGCATGTAGTGAGTGCCTGCTCTGGGCGGCGCATTTTCTACACATTGTCATCTTAAAGACTCTCGCAGCAACCTTTGAGGCGAGCATCTTTCCCCCCATTTTGCAGGAAATGGAGGCTTAGGAAGAAGTCACCCAACTGAGCATCATGCTGCCAGTAAGTTGATTTGCACCCAGGTTGCCATTTCTATCACTTCGTGGTACCCTGGCAGGGCGCCTCTCTGCTCTCTGAGCCCCTCAAAGCCCCATGGTTCCAAAGAAGACGATGGGGGTCTGTGCAGGTCAGATGTCAGAACTGAACCCCAGAGGGGCAGGGTTACAAGGCTTGGAGAAGAGGGAGGATCGCCTTCCCTGATGGGCAGGAGGAGGCAGAAGGGAGGCTCTGGCTCCTCTGCCCACCTCCCAAGACATGCCCTGCCCAGGCCAGCTTGAGCCAGGCCAGCCAGGAATGAAACCATGTTTGTTATTAAACAAAGGCACAAGGGCCTGGGCCCCAAAGCGAGTGAGCTTTGGGCTGTTTCCAGGCCTTGATTTGATTTAAAGAGAATAGGGAGAGTACCTAGGAGCCCAGAAACCCTTCCTGCTCCAGGTGCCAGAAATTCTCCCAGTTATGATGTCCCCGAGAGCTTGGGTGAGCGACTTAACCTGTTTGTGTAATGTTTCCTCCTGCAGACACGGGCACTAAACCACCCACCTCACAGTTGACATGAGGATCAATCAAGGGCAAGGCACATAAAAGCACGAAATACCTGTGAATGCTCTCTCTTCCCCCACTTTTTAAAAAATGTCTTGAACCTTAGATTTCCGGTTAAAGTCAGCCTGGAAACCCTGTGCGGCCTCTGCTTGGAACTCGCCTTTGCCCCACGCTCTGTATCGGAGTCATCTTCGTACCAGCATCGTCATTTTCATCTCGGCAGCCTTCTATTTAGTACCCACAAGTGCCAGGCACTGTATGCCCATCATCTCTCTTCTTCACCCCAACTCTATAAAGTCAAGTCTATGATTCCCGTTCTGTCGATGAAGACACGAAGCCCCGCAGGCAGTAAGCAGTGCAGCTGGGGTGAGGACGCAGCTCTTGTCCATTGTCTCTTCCGTCCTGTCTTCCTCCCCATTCTCCGCTCCAAGCCCAGACTGCGACACCGCTTGACCTTTAAATCACCTAACATTTATTTATACAGCGTCCACTCTGTGTGAGGCAGGGTCTGTCCAGCCAGGACCAGAGAGAGAGGCCAGCCTCATCCTTGCCTTCAAGGAGCTCAGAGAGTATGGAGGAGACAGGCGAGTAGTCAGGAATTCTGAAAGAACGTGGCACGTGGGGATCGGCAGGGGGTGCAGCGCAGTGGAGGCACCCCACTTCTGTCTGGGAGGCAGGGAGTCTAGAACATGAGCAGTCAACAGGGAGCCATCAACACGCTCTCAGTGTCCTGTGTGCTTGTGGGTGTGTGCTTGCGTGCGTATGCGTGTGCATGCAAGTGCAAAGTGATTGTGACAAAGATTACTGAGACATGGTTGCTGCCTCCACTTGTGGTGGTTGTGCAGAGCCTCCAGCCATCCTCCTCCACCCCGGATCTCAATTTCCATGCCTTTAAAGGAGAGCTTTGACACAAGCACAGGTTTATAGACTGGAGCTTGTTAATGGCAGTTTTGGTTTTTTTAACCATAAGGCAAAATGTTTATGATGGAAGTCCTTACTTCTGACACTTATTAATTTGAGAAGCAGACTTTAAAAGAAATACATATAGTTTTAACATTTTATTATGGGATTTTAAAAACGTATATAAAGTAGGGAAGACAGTATAATGAATGTCCATGTTTCAGCACCTGGCTTCAATACTTATCCACATAATTTCTGCTGCTCCTTTTTTTTTTTTTTTTTTTTTTTAGATATGAGGTCTGGCTATGTTGCTTAGGCTGGACTTGAACTTCATGCGATCCTCTCACCTCAGCCTCCAGAGCAGTGGGGACTATGGGACTATAGGTGAGCATTCCCACATCCAGCTTTTCTGCCATTCTTGAAGAAATGAGTTCTTGATGAGTTACGTAATCAGATGTTTTGCAAAATATTGAATATAATTCATTTAACGTCTGTTGTTTTTCTCTAATAAAAGAGGTAAAAAAATTTAAACATATTTACAGTGTTTGTCGAAGGACTAATAAAGACACACATCTGTTGTCTGCTTGTATAACTTTAAAGGCACGTGGTAGAGAATTCAGATTCTTAGGCCGTGAGGAGGCAGGGCAGGGAAACACTCCACTAGTCCAACCCTTGCAGACCTAACATTCTGTGGTTCTCTTATCTGCAGAAAGAAAAGCCCATTTATAACTTTTCTAGTCTGGTTTTAAATGTGGTGGCAGAGATTCAGGAATGTGTTTGCTTGGAACTCATAGCCCTTGGAGATTCACTTAGGAAACAAGGCCTTGTTGTCTCCTATTCTGACTCCCAGGACACATTTTAATGAAATGCCCTCAAACCCAAATTGGCTTCAGCCTAACTCACAGCAGCTGCAGTACTCTGGGGAAAAAGCTGAAACCGGGGGGCAGAAAATGTGGATTTGAGTCTCAGCTGTGTACCCATCAGCTGTGTGGTCTTGGGAAAGTGGCTTTCCCTTCCTGGGCTTCCTTTGGCCTGTCTAAATGGGTTTTCACCTAGGTATTCTCCGTGGACTTGTCCCATTCCGGATGGCTGTGGTCTGTGGCCAAGTGCAAGGGAGGAGTGTTGCACACCACGCATGACATGGTAGACACGTGCACTTCCTCATTCCTTCCTGAGGAAATGATATGCCAGAGGGCTTGGATAGACCTCGGAAAGCTCAGCAGTTTTCCCTAAGTTTGTTAGAGGCTATGTGCCTTAACAAGGGAGAGCCAGATGTCAACCAGGGGCATTTAAGATCTACATCAAAATGTCTCGAACCCTCGTTCCAAAGACCCCTTCACTCCTACAAAGATTTCTGTGAATCCGCAAGGGACCTCGAACTCCTGAAGTGTGGATCCAGGAACCCCCTGTCTCTTCAGTCCACATGGCACAGAGGCGAAATCAGCCCATTGCTGTCTCTACCCCCAAGAGACCCACGAAAATGAAGGTCTGGGAGCATGGCAGGCTCTTCCCACTACCTGGAGAGGGGACCACACTCAACATCGCCCGGCACATGATTTAGGATCACACAGTAGTCGTTCTTGATTTAAAATGTTGACTCAGTGCTTACCCGCCAGGCTGCCTCACCTTCCCTCACCTTGCTGGTTTCTCTCTCTCCTCCTTTCACTTTCTGATACTCTCCCCCTCCTTCCCTTGGACGTCCAAGTTCATTTCCTTCTATTTTGCAGAGCAGTTTAGCACTCAGCTGCTCCAACCTGACCCTGTCAAGGTGCTCGCCAGGCAAAGACTCCCACTTAATAGGATCAACCTTCCACAGAAAAGAGTTGTTGTCATAAAGATGAAAACAAACAACAAAAGAGAGTTGCACGAGAATATAGTCCTAAGACCACTTGGGCAGGGTTCAGGGGTGATGATGCTACTCCTGATTCATTGTCCGAGAGGCCTTGCGCTGTCTTTCAGACAGACCCACCCTATGAGAACATTCTGTGGCATTCGACACGGCTCTTTCCTCCCTGGCTGTTGTCCAACCTTGCTCTGCTGGTCCTCCTTCCTCTGTGGTGGCACCTTCTCTGCCTCCTCTTTGGCCCTCTGGCTGCCTGTGCGGGGGAGGGAAGGAGGACACAGGAGTTTGGCTTCAGGCATCCGGTCCATTGGCTCCTTCTGGGGTGGGGCTGCACGTGGTTCTCTCTTACTGAAGCTGTCACGTGATGATTCTTGGGCCAAATTGGTGAGTCTGCAGAGCTGGTCTCAGAGTGTGAACTCGATGAGGGACGTGGAGAACAGAAGTAGGGAGGCAGCCATGGCAAGTGACACTGTTTGACAAGGCTAGGAGGAGCAGTGGCATCTGAATGTGAGAAGCCACCTCCCGCCCACGTCCAGAGCTCTCCAGTGTGCACTAGCCCGTGTGAACGACGGGCAAGAGTGGTCAGTCTGCTGCACAGGGGTGGGCTTCGGCTCTGAATGGGAAGTGACTTGCCTTGGTTCCCACGGAGAAGAGAGCCCGGTCTTGTGCCTTGAGATGTAGCTGGAGGGGTTACGGAAGAAAGCAAAGGAAGGGGGCACTCTGCAAACTCTTCACAGAGATTCTTGAGCTGAGCCTTGACAGATGAGTGTGGACACTTGCCAGGCTGATCTACTTGGACAGGTCGATGCGTCTAGGTGGGAAGGGGCCTCGAAGAGGGAAGCTCACTCCAGGTGAAAAGAACAGGTCAGATGATCAAGGCACGCGAGGCTGGATTGGAAAGGGTCTGTGGGGTGGAAGACAAGGCTTTTGTAAGCCCTGCTAAGACATTTGGGCTTTGTCTTGTATGCCGCAGACAGTCATGGGAGGGTTTTAAGCAGGCAGGTGACATTGGCAGATGCGTGCCTTGGAAACATGCCTCTGGCTGCTGGAGGGATCCCAGGGGCCGATGTGGAGAACGGGGAGGCCAGTTATGTATTTGTTTGTCATCCAAGCAAACACCGTGACGGGGCACTGGCAGAGGGGGTGGAAAGGAGCAGAATCAAGGAGGCGGAATCTACAAAGCACAGCGAGTAAATGTGACAGGTCATGTATGTGCGTCTGGTTCATCTTAACTGCTGTGCGACACTCCACTAGGCGAATAAACCGCAATTTAGATTTCTGTTCTTCTGACGATAGTGACTTCCACTTTCTCACGATTACAAACAGGACTGTGATGAACACCTTTGTGCTGATCTCCCTGTGCACGTGTGAGAAACTGTCTTTAGAGCAGTTATTTAGAACGGATGGGTTTGCTGAATCGTGAGGGTTGCGCATCTTCAGATCTCCTGGATAGTCCCAGATTCCTCCTCGAAGTGATTGCACCAGCACCTCTCCCGCCAGTTACAGGAGCTCCCTTCCCCTCTTGCTTTCGAGCCTGTTATCAGACTTGCGGAGTTTGCCAGTGCGATCAGTATGCGATGGAATCCTGTCTGTTGTCTCCGTCTCTTTCCCTGACTGCTGGTGAGATTGAGCCTGTTTTACATGATGATTTGCCTCCATTTTCTTCTGCAAGTTGCCCGTTTATGTGCTTGTGCGACTCTCTGTTGGGTTGTTTGTCTTTTTCTTACAGATTTGTTGGGATTCTTTATATATTTGAAATACTACTCTTTTGTGGGTAGAACATATTTTCTCAATTTGCGACTTGTCTTTTCCATTGCTTTTATAAAAGTCTTTGTCAGATAGAAGTTTTACATTTTAGTATATTCCAGCATTTCGTTTATAGTTTGTAGTTAATATATTTTGATTAAATTTTTTCCTATGCTGATGTTATAAAAATTCTTCTGTATTTCTATTTTTTCTAAAAATTTTAAAAGTTTGATTTTCACATTTATATATTTAATCTCTGTGTGTGTGTGTGTGTGTGTGTGTGTGTACAATGTGATGATAAGGCCTAATTTTACATTTTTATTCAAATAGCCAATTTTTTTCAGTGTCATTTATTGAATAATTCATTTTTGTCATTCATTATTTATAGAATAATTCATTACACTGATTTGTAATTCCACCTCTGTTATATATTAGCTATGTTTGTGGGTTTATTTCTGGGTTTTATATTTTATTTCATGGTTTATTTGTTCTGGGAGGAATATCACACTGTTTTAATTACAACAGCTTTGTAATGATTTATTTTATCTGGCAAGATAAGTCTCTTAATTTTGGTTTTTTTATTTCAAAATTGCTTTGGCTATTCTTGGTTCACTTTCTTTCCATATTAATTTTAAGATTACCTTATCAAATCTGTGAAAAAAATCCTTTGGGATTCTGGTGGAAATGGCATTGGATTTATAGACATTATTTGGGGGAGAATTGCTCTTTTTAAGACATGGAGTCTTCCCATCTATGGACGTGGCATATTGCTATATTTTTTAAGTCTTCTTTTATGCCCTTCCATACAGTTGTACATTTTTTCTCCTTATAAAGGTCTTTAGCATTTTTTTGTTAGATTTACTCCCAGATGATTTCTCATTTTATTTTATTTTATTTATTTGTTTATTTTTATTTTTTTTCTTTTGAGACAGGGTCTCGCTCTGTCACCCAGGCTGGAGAGCAGTGGCGTGATCATAGCTCACAGCAACCTCAAACTCCTGGGCTCAAGTGATCCTCCTGCCTCAGCCTCCCGAGCAGCTGGGACTACAGGCGTGTACCACCACGTCTGGCTAATTTTTCTATTTTTCTGTAGAGACGGGGTCTCACTCTTGCTTAGGCTGGTCTTGAACTCCTGACCTCAAGTGATCCTCCCTCCTTGGCCTCCCAGAGTGCTAGGATTACAGGCTTGAGCTACCACACCCAGCTGATTTCTCATTTCAAAGAAAATATGTCTAAGGTTTCACCACTGTGTATAATATTTGCTGCATATTTTTCAAAGATATCCTTTATCAGGTTAAGGAAGATCCCACTATCCCTAACTCTCTAAGAGGTTTATTTTTTGTTTTTCATTTTGTTTTTGACATGAATTAAAATATAAATAGATTTAGATTTTATTAAAAAGTTTTTAAAATGGAGTTTTTCTTTTTATTAATTTGGTGAATTATATTCATTGTTTTTCTGAAGTTAAACCCTCCTTGTATATCTGGGATAAATATTACTTGGCCAGGATAGATAGATACATAGATAGATGATTGATAGATAGATAGATAAATAGATTACCATGTTCAATCTGCAGGCCTCTGTTGGGGGGGTTGCTGTGAGGGAAAGGGCACAGTTTTATAAGGCTGGTGTGTTTCTGGGGGCGTTGGTGCTCTCTGGGCTGATGGATATCTAAAGCTGGCTTTTCTGCTTGGCATTTCATGGCTCTCTCTGAGCCCTGCTCACCTTATTGGGAGCTTCCAGCTGCAATGCCTCTGGCATGGTGACGTCTTGACGCCAGTAGCCAGCTGGTCCCCAGGAGACCCTTCTCTGTTTGGTCCCATTCTCCAGAAGGCAGACTCCTTACCCCCTTCCCTCTTGCCATTTGGTAAACTTGTACATCCTTGCCCGCTGTCAGTAAGAGTGCAGGTCCCCTGATAGCCCTTTCTCCTTCCTTTCCACATGTGACCCCCAATCCTGAGGACCCATCAAGCTCTCTGCGCGGTCCTCCTCAAGCCCCCCTACTTGGCTTAATGTGGAGCAGCAGCACCCACCTGCACCACCATCTTCAAAGGCACTTTCTTTCTTCCAGCCTCTCCAGTTTGTCCCTTTTCAGCCACTGGACCTTGGGGATGGTCAGTGCTGGCAGAGCTGGTTTCACAAAACCATAGCTTGTCCTGCAGAGGTGAGGTGGTCTGGCATCTTGTTTAGGAAGAGGGAAACATTTGGCATCTTGTCTTGATCTTGGTCTGGAGCCTCAGCTGAAGCTGAGATGGAGAGTCCCATTTTAATATCCTGTTACACAGTTTTCTAGAGCATTACTTATTTTGTCTGTTTTCAAATTTATTGGCATAGAATTGTTCACAGTATTCTCTTTAGAGTTTAAAAATCTCCGCTGTATCTGTAGTTATATCCTCTTTTTCATTCCGAATATACGTGCCGCCTCTATTTCTTTTTTCATCAAACTTGCCAGGGCTTTGATTATTTATTAGCGTTTTTAGAGAACACTAAAAATTCCCTCTTTTGTTTCTTTGTGTTCTATTTAATTAATTTATGCCTTCTTTCTTCATTTTCACCCTTTGTGAAATAAATCATACATACAAAAGAGTGCATATAAAGCGTGTGCGTGCATCGGGAATAATAAGAAGGGGAATAAGCATGTATCTGCAACTGAGTTTGAGAAACTGAGAGCCAGCGTGTTGGAGTCCCCAGGTGGGTCTCCTTCTTCACCCTGGTGCAGCTCCTGCCCCGACTGTTGTGTTAATCGTCCTGTACTTTTCACGAACATTTTTCATGTTAGTTAGCATTTTTTAAAAAAGGATCCCAGGTGACCAGAGTTCGATTTATCAAATCCTTGCTTCATGACATAATCTCCTATTTGGCTCGTGCTTGGGCGCTCTTCCCTCTCCTTCCCCCTTCCTTTTTTTCTTCATTCCATTCTCCCCTTTCATTTTATTTCTTTTAATGTAATAAGCACCAGCAAATCCTCCACCTAACAAAAGCCAGGCTCCTGGTACTAGCGCACGTCCAGCTACAAGGCGATTCCTCCCCAGTCTGGGCGATCGTCATCCTGAGTTCTACGTTCATACTTTTCTTGCTTTCCTTATTATTTAGTTTTATTGTATTTATATATTTTCTCAAAAAGCATATTTTAAATTTTAGTTCTTTTAACGTAATAAGAAGGAATCGTGCTGTATGTCATCTTTGGAAATTTCTTCTTTTTTAATATTATCTTCTTTAATATT
>RJWJ010045278.1:0-11807 GCA_004363605.1 Indri indri
AATCAATAAGGAAACCTTAGGCTTAAACTTTACTTCAGATCAAATGGACCTAACAGACATATACAGAGCATTCATTCTTCAACTGCAGAATACACATTCCTGTTAGCTGCTCATAGAACATTCCCCAGGAGAGATCATATGTTGGGCCACAAAACAAGTATTAACAAATTTAAGAAGACTGAAGTATTCTTTCTGACCGCAATGGTACAAAACTAGACATCAACAAGAGTAGGAACTTTGGAAAATTCACATATGTAAGAATTAAACAACATACTCCTCAATAACCAATGGGTCAAAAAAAAAATTTAAAGGGTAATTAAAAAAAGTTTTGAGACAAACAAAAATGGAAACACAGCATAACAAAACCTATCGGATACTGCAAAAGCAGTTCTAAGAGGGAAATTATAGCAATAAACACCCACATCATAAAAGAAGAAAGATTTCAAAGAACCTAAGGTTGGTTGTACCTCAAAAAACTAGAAAAACAAGAACAAATTAAGTCCAAAGTTAGCGGAAGGAATAAAATAATAAAGATTAACTTAAAAATGTATGAAACAGAGACAAGAAAAACCATAGAAAAATCAAAGAATGTAAGAGTTGTTGTTTTGAAAAGATAAAATTGAAAAACTTTTAGCTAAACTCGCTAAGAAAAAAAAGAGAGAAGAGTCAAAGAAATAAAGTCAGAAATGAGCAAGGAGGAATTAAAACAGATTCGACTAAAATAAAAAAAATCTTAGAAAACGAATATGAACAACTATATATCAATAAATTGGATAACTTAGTAGAAATGAACAAATTCTTTGACACATAGAACCTACTGAATTATGAAGAAATAGAAAATGCTAACAAACCAATAATGAGCAAGAAGATTGACTCAGTAACAAAGTCTCCCATCAAAGAAAGCCTGAACTGATGGGTTGATAGATGAAATCCATCAGATATTTAAAGAACTAATACCAATTGTCTCAAACTCTTCTAAAAAATTGAAGATGAGGGAATACTTCCAAACTTACTTTGTAAGCATCATCCTGATACAAAAATGAGACAAAGACACAACAATAAAAGAAAACTGTATACCAATATTCTTGATGAAGGTATATGCACAAATCCTCACAAAAATACTAACAAACCAAAATAAATAGCACATTAGAAAGATCATGGTCCAGTGGGATTCATCGCAGGAATGCAAGAATGTTTCAAATATGCAAATCAATAAATGAATACATCATATTGACAGAATGAAGGACAAAACACATTTAAGCATTTGATTAGATTTTCCACTTGTTTGTATTACCTGCAATTTCTTTCCTCAGTGTTTCGTAGTTTTTTTTTATAGAGATCTTTCACATCCTTGGTTAAGTATATTCCTTGGTATTTGATTTCCTTTGTAGCAATAGTGAATCTTTGTAGCAAAGAGTCTTTGAACCGACTCTCAGTTTGACCGTTATTGTTGTATAAGAATGTTACTGATGTGTACATTGATTTTGTAATCTGAGACTTTGCTGAATGTATTTACCAACTCCAGTCTCTTGCTGGAATCTTTGGGGTTTTCTAGATATAAGATCATATCATCTGCACAAAGTAATATTTTGACCTCCTCTTTGCCTGATTGTTCTGGCTAGGACTTCCAGCACCATGTTGAATAGAAGTGGTGACAGTGGGCATTCTTGTCTTGTTCCAGTTCTTGGTGGGAATGCTTTCAACTTTTCCCCATTCAGTATGATACTGTCTGTGGGTTTGTCATATACAGCTTTTGTAATTTTGAGATATATTACTTCTATGCCTATTTTGCAGACGGTTTTTTATCATGAAAGGGTGCTGAACTTTATCCAGTAATTTTTCTGCATATATTGAGATAATCATGCAATCATTGTTTTTGCTCCTAATTTATGTGGTAAATCGCATTTATTGATTTACATATGTTGAACCGTCCTTATATCCCTGGGATGAAGCCCACGTGGACATGGTGGATTATTTTTTTGATATGTTGTTTAATCAGTTTGCTAGTATTTTATTGAGGATTTTTGCATCTATATTCATAAGGGATATTGGTCTATAGTTTTATTTTGTGTGTGTGTGTCCTCCCTGGATTTGCTATCACAGTGATACCAGCTTCATAGAATGACTTAGGGAGGATTCCTCTTTCTAGATGTTACAGAATAATTTCTGCAGCATGGGTACTATCTCTTCTGTATAAATCTGGTAAAAATTGGCTGTGAAACCATCTGGTATGGGGATTTTCTTTTTATTGGAAGACTTTTTATTAATGCTTGCTCATTATTGATCAGTTCAGGAGTTCTATTTCTTCTTGATTAAATCTTGGGAGGTTATGTGTTTCTAATAATTTGTCCATTTACTCTATGTTTTCCAGTTTGTGTGCATAGAGATGTTCATAGTATTCCCTACAGGTGGTATTTTGTATTTCTATAGTATCAGACATATCATGCTCATGGATTAGGGGAATCAACATTGTTAAAATGTCCGTATTACGCAAAATGATTTATAGATTAAATGCAATCACTATCAAAATACCAATGTCATATTTCACAGATCTAGAAAAAATAATTCTACACTTTGTGTGGAACCAGAAACGTGCCCTAATAGACAAAGCAAACTTAAGCAAAAGAACAAATCAGGAGGTATCACATTGCCAGACTTCAAACTATACTATAAGTCTATAGTAAACAAATCAGTGTGGTATTGGTATAAGAATAGAGACATAGACCAATGTAAAAGAACAGAAAACCCACATATAAAACCATTGACATACAGACAGCTGATCTTGGACAAAGCAGACAACAATATACACTGGGGAAAAGAATCACTATTTAATAAATGGTGCTGGGAAAATTGGATAGCCACATGCAGAAGAATAAATCAGGATCCATATCTCTTACCTCACAAAAAAATTAATTCAAGATGGATGAAATACTTATATGTAAGGCATGAAACCACAAGAATTCTAGAAGAAAATGTTGGAAAAATTCTAGAAGAAAATGTTGGAAAATGTCTTCTAGGTTATCAGCTCAAGCAAAGAATTTATGAAGAAGATCTCAGTGGCAATCACAGCAACAACAAAAATAAATAAATAGAACTTGATTAAATTAAAAAGCTTCTGCACAGCAAAGAAACAATCAATACAGCAAATAGACAACCTACAGAATGACAGAAAATATCTGTAAGTTATACGTCTGTTAAATATCCAGAGTCTACAAAGAACTCAAGCAGATCAGCAAGGAAAAAATCAAACAATCCCATTAAAAAGTTGGCAAAAGACATGAACGGAAGCTTCTCAAGAGGATAGACCAATGACCAATAAACGTATGAAAAATGCTCAATGTCACTAATCATCAGGGAAATACAAATCAAAACCACAATGAGATATCACCTTACCCAAGTCAGAATGGCTTTTATTAAAAAGTCCAAAAACAATAGATGCTGGTGTGGATGCAGAGAGAAAGGAATACTTATACATTGTTGGGTGGTATGCAAATTAGTACAACCTCTGTGGAAAATAGTATGAAGATTCCTCAAGGAAATAAAAGTTGACCTAGCATTTGATCCAGCAATCCCACTACTGGGTATTTACCCAAAGGAAAATAAGTCACTTTATCAAAAATAAACCTGCCTTTGAATGTACATTGCAGCAGAATTCACAATTGCAAATATGTCCAATCAACCAAAATGCCCCCCCATGAGTGGATTAACAAAATGCCATGTATATAATGGAATACTACTCAGCTATGAAGGAAAACTTAATCCCTTTTTCAACAATTTGGATGGAACAGGAGACCATTATCCTAAGTGAATTATCTAAAGAATGGAAAATAAAACACCACATGTACTCACTATTAAATTGGGAGTAACTGATGAGCACACATGTGCACAGAGGGAAATAAAACTTAATGGAAATCAATCAGGGGAGGGGGAGGAAAAAGGAGAGGATGGACAATAACCTACCTAACTAGTATAATGAACACTATCTGGGTGATGGACCCACTTTTAACTCTAACTTCAGCATTATAAAAGCAATCTCTGTAGGCCAAAACATTTGCACCCCCAAAATATTAATACTTTTAAATAAAATAAATAAATAAAAATAAAATTTGTTGGGGACATAGCAAGGAGAGAAGAGTGTAGTGAGTAATGAATTGTTATATTAAACCTTCTGAAAGTCAGTGTCATCAAGATTAAATTTAGTTACTACATACTGAAAAAAAGCATTTGATTAGATGCAGAAAATGATTTGACAAAATTCAGCATCTCTGCTTGATGAAAACTCTCAGCAAAGTAGGTACAGAAGGAATAAGCCTCAGCATAACGAAGGCCATATATGACAATCCCACAACTAACATCATACTCATGGGGAAAAGTTAAGTTCAAAAATCTGGAAGAAGACAAGGATGTCCCCTCTTGCCACTTCTGTTCAATATAGTACTGGAGGTCCTAGCCAGAGCAAATTTGGGAAGAGATAGAAATAAAAGGTATCCAAATTGGAGAGTAGGAAGTTAAATTGTTCCTGTTTGCAGAAAACATAATCTTATGTATAAAAAGCCCTGAACATTCCACCCAAATGCTGTTAGAACTAATAGACAAATTCAGTAAAGTTTCAGGATACAAACTCATACGAAAGTCAGTAGTATTTCTATATACTAACAATAAACAATCTGAAAAAGAAATCAGAAAAATAATCTCATTTACAATAGCTACCATAAAAATAAAATACTTAGGAATAAACTTAACCAAGGAGGTAAACAGAGATCTATACTGAAAAATATAAGATATTGGGAAAAGAAATTGAAGAAGATGCAAATATATGGAAAGACAGCTGATGTTCATGGATTGGAAGAATTAATTTGTTAAATGTCCATTTTACCCAACGTGATCTACCAATTCATGGTAACCACTGTAAAAATACCAATGACATTCTTCACAGAAATAGATATAGCAATCCTCTTCAATAAATGGTGTTGATAAAACTGTATATCTACATTCAGAAAAATGAAATTAGAACCTTATACCATATAAAGCAATCAATTCAAAATGAATTAAAGGCTTACATGTAAGATCTGAAACTCTGAAACCACTAGAAGAATCATAGGCAAGAAGCACCATGACATTGTTCTAGGCAATGATATTTTTTTGCTTATAACCTTGAAACAAAAGCAACAAAGCAGGCAACAAAAGCAGACATAGACAAATGTGATTGCATCAAGCTAAAAAGCTTCTGATCAATAAAGGAAACAACAGAGTGAAGTATTAATTTACAGAATGGGAGAAAATATATTCAAACTATACCACTGATAAGGCGTTAATATCTAAAATATATAAGGAACTAAAACAATTCAATAGCAAGAAAACAAATAACCCAATTAATTGTAAAATGGGCAAAGAATCTGAATAAGTATTTCTTAAAGGCAGACATATATATGACCAATAGGTATATGAAAAAATGTTCAGCACTATTAATCAAATAATCAAATCAGGGAAATGCAAATTAAAACCACAATGAGATATTACCTCACACCTTTTAGAATGGTTATTATCAAAAAGAAAAAAAATAAGTGTTGACTAGGATGTGGAGAAAAGGGAACTCTTACACACTGCTGATGGTAATGTAAATTAATTTAGCCTTTCTGGAAAACAATATGGTGGTTCCTCAAAAAAATTAAAAATATAACTACCTTATGATCCACCAATTCCATATCTATCCATAGGAAAAAAACGAGTATATGGAAGAGATACCTGCACTTCCGTGTTAACTGTAGCATTACTCACAGTAGAAAAGATATGGAATCAACCTACACATTCATTAATGGATGAATGGATAAAGAAAATGTGGTATATATTCACAATTAAATTCTATTCAGCCATAAAAATAAGTAAATTCATCTGCTATAAGATGGATGAACCTGGGAGACATTATGCTGGGTGAAATAAGCCAGGCACAGGAAGACAAAGATGACATGATCTCACTCATATGTGTAATCTCAAGAAGCTGATCTCATATATGTCGGGAGTAGAATGGTGGTTACCAGGGGCTGGGATGGTTGGAGGGTTGGGGTTTGGGGAAATGTTGGTCAAAGGATGCAAATTTATGAGGAATAAGTTCAAAAGATCTATTGCACAACATTGTGACTACAGTTAACATTTCACGTATTCTTGAAAAATCCTAAGATAGTAGATGTAAAGTGTTCTCTCCACAAAAATGATAACTATGTGAAATAATGCGTATGTTAATTAGTTAGATTTAGTCTTTCCACTACATATATATATATATATATATATACATGTTTCAAAAGAGTATTTTTCACACAGTAAAGACAAACAATTTTACCTGTCAATTTGTTTTCTACGTAAAAATGAAGTTCTATAGAACTCATTTGAAGAAGTTTAAACACTTTAAGGATTATTTTTGAGTAACAAATTAGCAAAAAAGTAAAGGATATCACTTGAGTATAAGCTGAATAGACAAGAACATTGTTAGTTTCTCAGAAGTAAATTTATTCTAGAATTTAGTCTTTTACTTTCTCAACTCCCAGAATATAGGTTCTGACTGAATCTTTAGTGAGAATGAAATGAATTTTTATAACAGGAATGATTAAACACACTTTGTTAGTTATAAATGAATTTGTAGAAAATGCATACTGTTGTAAATTTAAGAATGATTTCAGACATTTTTGGTATGTATGCCTTTCCAACACCAAAATGTTTTAGAAGTCTTCGTGGTATTATTTTGAATTTTGTTTGGTAGGCTTCTACATTACAATTATTAATATGATTAGGACTTCAAGATCCAAAGTGAACAAATCCAGTTAAAAACACATCATATAGAATGCTGTTAACAAGACTTATTTCTCTGGGTATCTTATAACTTATGAATCACTGTGAATTCATGATTCTTTTACCCCTTTTCCTTTGGCAGTTGCCCAAAACAGCAACTATGATTTCTGAGTACAGAAATCATATTAGTAATGCATACTGCGCTGTTCTAATCTTATATGCTTTGTCCTTTTAATTAAAAAAGAGAGGCTAAAACAAAACACTTGTAATAATAGGCAGATCCTATTCTCTATTCCCATTGATGACTTACCTAGTTTCTTTCATAATTGAATACGAGGAATTTTAAAAGATGAAACTGTATTGTAACATAATGATGTTTCATTTAATAGATGTCTAAGTGTTTGCATTTCTTAGTGTTTCTGACAACCAGTGTAGAAAGATTATAAAACTTAAGTGATTTTAAGCCTGGTATCCACTCTAAAGTCTGTTTAATGATACATTTCTACTGAAAAACCAAACCATTAGTGTTTTTTGAATGATTTCTGAGTGGTTTTATTTTAAAAATGGAATGGTTATTAGAAAAGCACATATAAGTAAATAGGAAAAAGGGTATCATCATATATCAAATGTATCTATATTATCACAGTCTTGGATGGGATGCAGAAGTACAATTTAATATTTATACCTATGGGGGAACCATTCAGGAAGCTCTGGAAAATTATCCAGTTCACATTAGTCATATGCCATGCAGGAATGTGTCTAAGCAAGATCCAGCTACCTAGAAGCCTGCACCTGATTATAGGGTGAGCTGTTTTCATTTCTCACAACTCTTGATGGGTTTATATCTTCCTAGTGTCGGAAATATTTTTTTGCTGTAAATCCACTGAGTCATTTCAAAATCCTCTGGGGAAAAGCTACACATGTTCCACATATAAATTGTCTGGCAGAGTTGTAAAGTTAATATGTAAGCTATACATAATCAAAATAAATTTTCTTGTTATGATATCAGAACTTCGTGGTGCTATCCATGAACCATGATACCCTTTCTTCAATTTTGGCAAAAGGAAAATTGAAGACTATCAAACCAGTTAAGAGGTGAGCAAGAGTTCAGTTAGCATTCTTAAAATATTCACACACCGACAGATCCTAGATATTATGTGGATGGAAAAAATTTTATAGAGGGCAGAGAAAAAAAAAGATATGTCGATTTTGAACACTAACGTCATCTTTTCTCTCGATCAACAGCTAAAATTAATTTCCTAGTTATTTTTGAATAGTTCTCTCCTCTGGGTATAATAGATTATTTTCTGTGTTTATTCTCTCCCCCACCCTCACTGTCCACTGTGGATTGAAAGCTCAGACTTGTCAATGATCAATGTCCAGACTTTACAACTATGTATTGACTGGGTCAAATGATTATTTAAAATTATTTGAAGACTTACAGCTACTCTAGTCCCCTTTCTAGTAACCTTTAATTTTAGAGATAAAGAGACAGGTTATGAGTTAATTTTTATTTTCTGTTTTTATTTTGCTATATAACATATGTATACACACACAAATATATATACACAAACACACACATATTGCCACCCCCAGGGAGAGTGCAAAAAGAAATACATATATATATATATATATATATGTATATCCCTCCTTATTGTGTAAGTATAACCCTCCTTAATTATCCAAGCATTGGATAAGACTATGTCACCTGTTCTATGATAATTTTGTAAACCATTAAGAATTATACAGTTTGAAGATCCCTTATCCAAAATTATTTGGACCAAAAATGTTTCTAATTTTTTTGGATTTGAAATATCTACAATATATTGCTGGTTCAGCATCTCTAATCCAAAAATCCCAAATCTAAAATGCTGCAATGAGCATTTTCTCTTAGCATCATGTTGATACTAAAAATTTTCATATTTGGAACATTTCTGATTTGATATTTTCAGATTAGGGATACTCAACCCATATGCTTTTTTTACTCCTAAGAAATTATATTTTATTTATAAATTTTATTTCTCAAATTTTGATTCCCTTCAATCAAGTTGACTAACCTACATATCACCTCACATTTTTTTTGTGTGAGAATGCTTAAGTTCTACTGTCTCAGCAAATTTTAAGTATACAATACATTATTAACAACAGTCATAATGCTGTAACATGGTTAATTTAAAAATACAATGAAACATAGTACAACCTTATACATTTTGATATGGTCTCAGGGACCAGGTGAATCAGGAATATTTCACATTTACTTCAATTATAGGAACAATCTCAAAAAAAATTTGAAAGCTATTTGTGGTGGTTTTAAAATAGAAAGTTTAAGAAGAACAGAAAATATAGTTAGCATTTCAATTTTAAGGAATCTAATTTTCGTTGTTGCCTTGTTAAGCCTCTGGGTTTTAATCAAATCCATTATTTAATGAAGTGCCAAAAAATTCTGTTAATTTTAAATAACAGCTGTCTATAAGAAGGTGTTGTCTCAGAGTATTTACTCCCAAAGGTAATCCTTTTCAACTGGGAAGGTCATTGGGGAATTAGGATCTGAGCTTCTATTAGACTAAACACTTTATCTCTTTTTGCAGTATGTTTTATTTGTTGTGATTACTGTGACTGCTCAGATAACATGTCTCCATTTTTATGCTCTGCTTAAACATCTATGTGTCACCTTCTCCATAGAATGTCAGTAGCTGAGCAATCAGAAATGGAGGAATAAAAAATTTCAGAACATTCTGATATAGTATTAGTGACTGTAAAAGATTATATTTGAACTTAGTGATATAAATTCAGAGTAAGCAATAGAACGCAGAAGCTGCATTAGCTAGTGCTTATCTAGCCTAAGATTTACACACACGGGTGGTCAAGCTGAATGTTAATATCACACAATCCTAGATTCAGTAGAAGGGATACAGGAAGTGCTTAGGCTGGTCCCATTAGATAAGGAAAAAGAATGAGGAGAGCGAGCATCTGCTCTGTTTTTTCTCCAAGTAATTTTTTTTTTCTGTCAATATTTTTGTGAAACTTGAAGGAAACAATTTAGTATCTCCTGTAACACTTTGATTTCATGAGTGAGCTTCCATTATCGTGAAAGAGAGTAATTATCATTTTTCATGCTACTAAATCTGTTATCATGGGGCCTTATTTTGAAAACTCCAAATGAACTATCCAAGCCTTAATATATTCATCACTAGAAGAAATATTTTCTTTAAAAATAAGACTCTAATTTAAAACAATTGCAAACGAAAATGTTTTTCTTGCCCTGCCAATGACAGTTGAGAAATGTTTGCATGGAAATGGTATATAATTAAATCGGCGCCACCCTCAGCTTCACCTTGCTGCTAACAATCCTGGGTTTCTTTCCTATGTGCTTAGTTGCATGTACTTTTAGCATTATTTTATTACTCTTCACAAATGGCCATTTTGAATGTTTTCTTTCAATGAACAATGAGCTAAGAAAGTTTTCTTCTTTCTTTGAGCACTGAAGATATTGATCAATATGATATGTAAAAATGTGATTAGTATGAAATATAATACCAATTCTAGATAATGAAATATGTGAACCAATTTAATGAAAAATAGTGGTTATTTTTTTCTTTATAACCAAAACCATTTTTATGATATAGCGTCTTTAGTAGCTATTTTGAGAACATATCTCTGCTTATTTTCTTTTTCTTTTCCTACTCAGAGCAATGGAAAAATTGTATGTAGTACAACCATGATCACTTTCAACTTCATGCTAAACTAGTCTATCCATTAAAAATGTATAAACTACATCTTTCCCTTGAGGAAGTGATTGTAGATTAAGGTTTTGTTCTTTGTGGCACTTTAAGTTCCTCAAGAAATCACTATTACTAGATTTCCTTGCAACTTCTGGGCCTCTGAATCTGCAGGGTAGGGGAGCCAGCTGCCTCACTCTTCATATTTTGCTGGGTTCCAGCTCCCGCATACTGTGTATGTCTGTCACATTGTGAAAAGAGACAGCCCCATGATGTGCTTACCTAGCTGGCTGCTTCCGAAGAAGACAGCCCTTCTCCCAACTCCAAATCTCCCTTCTCCTTTACTCCTGTGCTTATTAGTATATATAGAGAGAGGAGATGTCCTCCCAGAGTTCAGAAAATTGATTTCTTAGGGAGAGACACAGAAATAAAAAGTAACCCTGAACTTTTGTTTTTGTCGCTATGCCAAATAAATAAGCATTATTAGCATTAGAATTTCTGAAGGGTTTTTAATGCAGTTATGTATTTGTTTATTAAATTCAAAAATTTTTTCCTACTCTGAGGTAATTTATCACCAATTAGTAAATATGGTTGAATATTGTCATAGACAGAACTATTAGAAGAAAATAGAGAAGAAAACCCATGCGAATAGAAGACACAGTATGTGATACAGAGAGATAAAAGTAAGGAGACTCTGAAAAAAGAAGAAAAGTTATTGAACAAATTATAGTCACATTTTGGTCTTCTGTCCTGCTACTCATTATCTTTTGTTATACTCGGCAGATTTTTTTTTTTTTT
Organism: Indri indri; assembly: GCA_004363605.1. NCBI lineage: Eukaryota > Metazoa > Chordata > Mammalia > Primates > Indriidae > Indri > Indri indri. Next base: position 11,301 of record RJWJ010045278.1, read on the forward strand.
TTGGCTTAGCTCCTCCTGAATTCTTGGGGTGTACTTAAGCATGCTGAATTTTGAATTATATAAAAGCCAAACAATATAGGCTAGCATTTATTATCCTCCACAGTATGCCTCTGAGTTTTGCCATGTCTCTTTCTTTACGCTGAATTCTTTACCTGAAATTATTTTCATTTCTATCTTTGCAAATGCAAAGTCTATGTGATTTTCAAAGCTCAGATAAAATGCTTCTTCTAACACTGAGATTTTCTTGATTCTTGTAATTTTCTTGATATTCTCTCTGCCATGCCCATCCTCATCCAAGTGAAGGAAAATAGAGCGACAGAAAGAGACAGAGAGAGAAAGAGAAGTAGCTTTTACTTCTCTGAATATTTAAAACACTTTTATATATTTTGGAATTGAACTGAATTGTTCAATAACCATTATGATGTTCTTGTCTGATTATTCTTTGTATTACACAATGACCTTACAGTGTACTGTTCAAAGTTAATGTCCATTCACTGTATAATAATT
>RJWJ010045279.1:0-11824 GCA_004363605.1 Indri indri
GGAGCCTTGGGGGAGGTGTTTGAGGGCCCAGAGAAGAGCATCCAGGGGAGCGGGGGACAGCAGGAGGGGTGCTCAGGAAGGGGGTGAGGCAGGGGCAGAGTCCAGGGACCTGAGGGAGGAGAGCGTTTCATAGAGGAAGGTGGGACCCCGTGTCCCATTCCTGCGAGGTCCAGCAGGTGAGAGCTGGAAAAGCAACCTTGGTTGCTGAATCATGGGTGTTACAAAGGAGAGGCCCCGATCCCAGTGAGGAGTTCTTGTAAGATCAGTGATGGTATGATTGGTCCGCCTGGGGGCTATCACCTTCTCCTGATCCTTGCCTGTGAGTGTTTCCTCTGTGGAGCAGCAGCTGCATTTGGATTGTGCATGCACTTGGTTCTGAGCGTGGGCCATCAGGTAGTTTACTATGTTACAGCAAGGGTGTGTGTTTAGGCCCCATGCCTGGCCTTCCCATGATCAGCTTGGCATTTATAGAGGCATAGACCCAGCCTGGGTGGGACACTGTCTCCTGATGGTACATCTGTATTGGCCCTGATGTAGACCATGGCTCACTCCTATTTGCAGAGCCATGGGGTGAGTATAGGTTTTAGCCTGGGTATGTGGTGTTTCTTTGTGTTCTGAGTCATTCTGTGGGCATGGGCTCAGGTCTGAGTGGGGTCTGTCCCCTAGCTCACTGTGTGATGTGTGTGTGTGATTGTGAGCTCTGTTATAGGCATTTGCTGCCTAGGCATTTGCTGCTATAGGTATAGCTGCTTGTAGATATAGACCCTCACTTGAGAGATACCCCTTTAGTGTGCTGAAGGCTGCTGTGCTCCAAAGGCTCTCTGCGAAGCAACAGAGAGATGTGCTTGATTTTTAGGTGCTTTCAGAGAAAAAAAAAACAGCTTCGAAATAGGGGAAGCACACAGTGTCTTTAGTTTCATCAAGGGGACAAAAGTCAATCCTCTCACCCTACATTGCCAGGAGAAGCCTGGCATGGGAGAAATCCATTGATAACCAGTGGAAGCCAGAATGGTTGATTTTGTAGGATTCAGGAAAGGCTTGGGGAGAGTGAGGACCTCATTATCCTGTGGAGAGAAGGCCTACATCCTAGGAGTATGAGGGTGGGTGGGTGGGAATGACTCCTGAATGGAGAATAGCCTCAAAGGGGAGAACTATGAACTCAGGAGGGGAAAGAAGGAGAGAGTTAGGGAAGAGTTTCCCAAATGGTGTGCCACTGCGCACCGTGCCCCTCTGTGTTATAGACTGAGGTGTTGACCTCCTCAGTCCTCAGTACTGCCCTGCAGGGCCTGGTATGGCAGAGCCCCCGGGCTGATCATCTCTGGCCATGAGCAGGCTGTCATTTACCACAGTATGCCCCCACCCCAAAGGACCCATTTCTATGAGCACCATGACAAGAAAAAGACTGGGAAGTTCTGAAATAGGAAATGAGTGCCTGAGGCACCACTCCCGATCTTTCTAGCAACCTGACTTTGTGCAGCTTTGAAACACTCACCGGGAACCTTAAGTTAAGAACTGTTTAAGGTCTAGATCAGATAAGGGCAAATCAGGTAATTCACACCAAACCTCTTTCTAAAGATAAGTAAAAAATATGGACAAAGCATTTGAAAAGATATGTTTAAAACCATCAATTATCTCAATTATCTACTATTGTAGTGAGCAATTTATTGGCTCAAGATCCAGGAGATAGGCTGGGTGTGATGGCTCATGCTTGTAATCACAGGGCTTTGGGAAGCCTAGGTAGGAGGATTGCTTGAGGCCAGGAGTTCAATACCAGCCTGGGCAACATATGGAGACCTGTCTCTACAAAAAATTAAAAAAATAGCCAGGTGTGGTGGCATGTGCCTGTAGTTGCAGCTACTTGGGAGGCTGAGGCAGGAGGATCGCTTGAACCCAGGAGTTCAAGGTTACAGTGAGCTGTGAGCTATGATCAATCAGACCACTGCACTCCAGCCTGGGTAACAGAGACAGACCCTATCTCTAAGAAAAAAAAAAAATCCAGGAGATAATTAGATAATAAGAGGATATTATGACCAATTTTATGTCATATATTTTAACATTTAAATAAAATTGATAAATTCCCTGAAAACACAACTTGTCAAAATTGATACAGAAAATAATGGAAAACTCAAATAAAATTAAAGCTCCAGACCTAGATGTCTTTACAGTTGGGTTCTATTAAACTAAAGAAGAAATAGTTCCAATCTCTTCCAGAGACTAGAAATAGATAGGATATTCCCCAATTTATTTTATGAGTCTCCTATAGCCTTGATACCAGACCCCAAGAAGGACAGTTTGAGAAAGGCAAATGACATGCCAATCTCATTTACATAGATACAAAAATCCTAAGCCAAATCTTAGCAAGCCAAGTCCAGCAATATATGGAAAGGATAATATATCTTGAATAAGTTGGGTTTATTCCCAGGAATACAAGGACATTTTAACATTGGAGAATCAATTATTTTAATTGGTCATCTCAACATATTAAATGAGAAAATCATATAGTAATCTCAGAAGATGCAGAAAAAATGTTATAAAATTCAATATCCATTCATGATAAAAACTAATAAGCAACATAGGGATATAAAAGAATGTCCTTAATTTAATACAGATCTTCAAAAAATTTACAGCCATTATTATATTTAATGGTGAACAGTTGAAAGCTTTTCCTTTGAGAACATGAACATGACAAAGATGTTCACTATCATCACCATTTTTCTTCAACATTGTAGTGGAGATCCTATGCAGTGCAGTAAGAGGAAAAATAGTATAAGGTTTTAAGAGGATAAATCATAATTTTTATTTGTATATAATATGACTTTATATGTAAATATTCCAAAAGTATATACAGATCAATGATTAGAATTAATGACACTATTCAATAAGGATACCAGATAGAAGATTTATATACAATATTAAATTTTATTTCCACATAATAGCAGTAAGCAGAAAAATGAAACTTAAAAAGAAGATGTCATATGCTAGTAGCATCATAAAAAGGCTGAGGTGGGAGGACTGCTCGAGGCCAGGAGTTCAAGGTCAGCCTGGGCAACATAGCAAGACCCCATCTCTACAAAAATTTTTTAAAAATTAGCTGGCATAGTGGCATGTGCCTATGGTCCCAGCTACTCAGGAGGCTGAGGAAGGAGAATTGCTTGAGCTTAGGAGTTTGAGGCTGCAATGAACTGTGATCACACCACTGCACTCCAGCCTGGGTAACAGAGTGAAACTGTGTCTCTAAAAAAAGAAAGAAAGAAAGAAAAACCTTCAAAGAGCATGTTGAAAAATTTATGAGTAAGTGTACTTATGTTTGCAATTTACTTTGAAATCCATAAAAAATAACATGGATTAGAGGGATAGAGAGATGGATAGAGGGATGGATACATGATATAGGAAATACAGTATAGTAAAATGCTCATGGTATAGTCTAGATGGTGGGTATATGAGAATTCACAGTAATTTTTTTATCTTTTCTGCATGTTTAAAAAATTTCATAATAAAATGTTGGAAAAAACCTTGAAACATATGACAGGAAAAGTTTACATACTCTATGGATAAAAATATAAGATTTAATTAGGAAATATTAAAGAAGACCTAAACAAATGAAGAGATATACTGTGTTCATGGATTGAAAGACTAAATATTGTAAAATAAAAAAAGTCAAAGGATCTATAGATACAGTGAAATTACAATTAAAACCCCAGCAGTGTTTTCTTTGGGAACTTCACAAGCTGATTAAAAAATATATATGCAAATCCACAGTGGCAAAGATAGCCAAGACGCTCTTGAAGGACAAGGTGAGAGGAATTTCTCTACCAGATATCAAGAGTTATTGTAAAGCTATTGATTAATACAGTGTGATATTAATGCAAGGAAAGATAAATAAGCCAGTGGAGCAGAATAGAGAGCCCGGAAACAGACTGCTGTGTGTATATAGACTGCATAACAAAGATGGCACTACAGAGCAGTGAGAAAAGGATGGTCTTTTGAACAAATGATGCTGGTATGATTTGTCTATCTATATTGGAAAAAAAGATGAAATTGGACCCCTACCTCATACGATATACAAAATCAATGCCAGGTGGATTAAAGATCTACATGCAAAAGACTAAACAATAAAAGTTCTATGAGGTAATAAAGGGAAAATTTAAGAGTAAAGAAATGTTTCTTTAAAAAGACTGATAAAGCACTAACCATAAAATCTGGGTTCAGTGGCCTGCAGCAGTAGTCCCAGCTACTGGGGAGGCCGAGGGAGGAGGTCCACTTGAGATCAGGAGTTTGAGACCAGCCTGGGCAACACCCAGTCTCTAAAAAAAAATTGCTAACCATAAAGAAAGGATTGATGAATTTGAGTGCATTAAAATGAAGAAATTTTCTTTATAGGAAAATACCATAAGGGGAAAAGACAAGTCACAGGGTGGGAGGAGATGTTTGTAATAAATCTAGTAGAAAAAAAATGCTATTTTCCAAAATGAATAAAGAACTCCTACAGGGGAGGTGTGGGTGCAGGGTGGGGTGAGGAAAGAAAAAAGAAGAACTCCTCCAAGTCAATAAGAAAGAAGAGACAACAAAATAGAAAAATAGGCTAGAGTCTTGAACACCCAGCCCACAAAATTATAATCTGAATAGGTAAACATATGAAAAGCTGCTTAACGTCATTAGCGATCAGGAAAATGCAAATTAAAACCACAATGCACTACTGTTACATACACATTTGATTGGTGAAAATTAACAGCCTGACACTAACAGTGGCTGACAAGAACATGGAGCAACGGCGGGACTGTATTTTTGCAACCACTTGAGAAAAGTGTTTGGCGTTATTAACTAAATTGAAGATATACATATTTCATGACAGTGCAATTTCACATTTAGGTATATATCCAACAAAAATACATTCTTATGTATCCTGGGACACGTATGTGTTTATAGAAGCTGTCCCTCAAGAGTAGAATAGTTAAATAAATCATGCCATATTCATCCAGTAGAATATTATATATCAATGAAAACAAAATACAGATGTAAGCAAAACTTAAGATGTGGAGAATTGAGTTGTTGGTTCTTGCTTAGGCACCTATATGAATGAGATTTGTGTCATGACTTACAGGGGCAGAGATAAGGTTAAGGCCATGGTCTGAGGGACCCTTCCAACTGTACTTAATGTTGGCATGGGGCTAAGCTGTGTTTTGTATTGACACACGTATAAACCAAGTGCTTGGGAAAGGGTGCCTCATGATTTGCTGAATAGTGGTATAGATTTAGGCTCTGTTTTGGTCTGGGGCTGGTGCCTAGTGTGCTAAACCCTGGTATGCGACATGGGTACAGACCCTGCCCCCTCCTTGGTGTAAGCTATCTTCTCTTGAAGACATAGCATGGGTTTAGGGTCTTGGCTGAGAAGGCGCTTATAATGTGTTGAGAGGTTGTATCGCTACAGGCCTGGTCTAAAGTGGAGCTGACCCCAGTTGCCAGTATGGTTAGAAGGCTTTCTCTCAGAGTGCTGAGGGGGCTACTCTAGCACAGTGTCTTGTACATAGTAGGTGCTTAATAAATATTGATTTAATGAATGAAAAAGCCCACGAGGAGGTGATGCGGCTGCGGAGGTGAGGCATGCGGTAGTGCGCCCCTTCCGCCGCAGGACGTAGTGAGGGGTGGGAGGACGGCAGCCCCCTGCAGGGCCTGTCGTCCTGGCTTGTCTACCATCACAGGGAGATCTCTGCGCCCTGGGGCTGAGAGACCCCACTTTTCCCCAAGCTGAAGCTGCAGGGCCTTGAGGTACCAGCCACATGTCTTCCCATAAAGATCTGTGAGAAGTGGGGATCTAGCACCTCTTGTATTTTCCTGGGTAGAGCTGGAGCCCATTCTACTAAGTGAAGTATCCCAAGAATGGAAAAACAAGCACCACGTGTACTCACCATCAAATTGGTATTAACTGATCAACACCTAAGTGCACATATAGGAATAACATTTATCGGGCGTCAGGCAGATGGGAGTGGGGAGGAGGGGATGGGTATATTCACACCGAATGGGTGCGATGCGCACCATCTGGGGGATGGGCACGCTTGAAGCTCTGACTGGGCGGGGGGGCAAGGGCAATATACATAACCTAAACATTTGTACCCCCATAGTATGCAGAAATAAAAAAAAGAGAAAACATAAAATTAAATAAAATTAAAAAAAAAAAAGATCCGTGGGGGCACAGGGCAATGGGGCTCCTGCCAGTAACAGGGAGACTGACACAGTGCAACTGGCTGAACTGGGATCCCTGCTAGAAGAGAAGGGCAAACGAGTAATCACCAACCCAAGCAAAGCTGAAGAAGAGCAAACATGCCCAGTGCCCCAGGAAGAGGAGGAGGAGGGTACTGACGTGGCTACCGACACTTCCCCTGCAAGCCTACCACGCCGTGGAGAAGATGGAGGAGTTTGTGTATACGGTCTGGGAGGGATGCTGGAGAGTCATCCAGTATGATGTGCTCCCTGACTGGCTGAAGGACAATGCCCACCTGCTACATGGCCATAGACCACCCATGCCCTTCTTTCGGGCTTGCTTCACAAGCATCTTCCGCATCTATACAGAAACCGGCAACATGTGGACCCGTCTGCTTGATTTTGTGCTGTTTCTCTTTTTGGGAATCTTGGCCATGCTTAGACCAAACATGTGCTTCATGGCCCCTCTACCGGAGAAGGTGGTTTTGGGGATGTTCTTTTTGGGTGCAGTGCTCTGCCTCAGCTTCTCCTGCCCCTTCCACACTGTCTATTGTCATTCAGAGAAAGTCTCTCCGAATTTTCCCAACTGGACTGTTCAGGGATCACTCGACTGATTGTGGGGAGCTTTGTTCCCTGGTTCTACTGCTCCTTCTACTGCTCCCCACAGCCACGGCTCATCTACCTCTCTATCATCTGTGTCCTGGGCATCTCTGCCATCACTGTGGTACAGTGGGACTAGTTTGTCACTCCTAAGCACTGGCAGACAAGAGCGGGAGGGTTCCTGGGACTTGGCTTAAGTGGTGTTGTGCCCACCATGCACTTTGCCATTTGCTGCGAAGGCCACCACGGTGGGTGGGATGGGCTGGTTCTTGCTCATGGCTGTGATGTACATCACCAGAGCTGGCCTTTATGCTGCTTGAATTCCTAAATACCTCTTTCTTGGAAAATTTGACATATGGTTCCAGTCTCATCACATTTTCCATGTCCTAGTGGTGGCAGCAGCCTTTGTCCACTCCTATGGGGTCTCCAACCTTCAGGAATTCCTTATGGCCTAGAAGATGGCTGTACTGATGGCTCCCTTCTCTGAGCCATCCACCTGAGGGGTGGAGGAGGAGCTTCCCAAGTGCTTTTAAAAATAACTTCTTTGCTGAAGTGAGGAAGAGTATGAGTTGTCTGTTTCTAGAAGAAACCTTTTAGAGAATTCAGTACAAACCAAGCTTCAGCCCACTTTCACACCCACTGAGCAAAAATGCAACATTTCCATTCCCTTAGCTGGGGAGGGTGGGGATGGCCAAACTTAGCCATCCCCCTCCTCAGCAAGGCAACTACCAGCCCCTCACAGAGACAGTACTTCGAAAGTCATGTTGAAATTTTTACCCTCTTCCACCATTTTGGGAAAAAATTATGGACTGGGACTGTTCAGAAATTGTTTTTTTTTTTCTGGAAAAAAATGTCCCTCCCTTACCCCCATCCTTATTTTGTAGCCTGGCTTATAACCGGCCATCCATTTTATAGCACACTTTTCAAAAACAATTACATAACCTAGTCCTATCTTTCTATGGCCTGGATCTGCTTACATAGCAGGAGGAATAAAGTCACCAACTGTTACATAGCCTGGCTAATCATGAAAGTGTGTCCAGACTTCAAATAACTTGAGTTTTAATTTTTTTATTGGCAGAGTAATATAAATTTAAAATGGGGAAAGATATTTAATATTTAATACTAAGCTTTAAAAATAAACCTGCCATCTTGCTATGTACCTTGATGCAAAGGCTATGATGATAATAAAAGAAAGTACGGAAGACACTTGGCATTCAAAGAAAAAAAAAAATGAATGCAAGTTTGAGTGAAATGGAGCCAGGAGCAGTGGCTCAAGCCTATAATCCTAGTACTTTGGGAGGCCAAGGCGGGAGGATGGCTCGAGGTCAGGAATTTGAGACCAGCCTGAGCAAGAGGGAGACCCTGTCTCTACAAAAAATAGAAAAATTAGCCAGGTGCGGTAGCACACACCTGTAGTCCCAGCTACTGGGGAGGCTAAGGCAGGAGGATGGGTTAAGCCTAGGAGTTTAAGGTTGCAGTGAGCTATGATGATGCCACTGCACTCTAGCTGAGGCGATAGAGTGAGACTCTGTCTCAAAAAAAGAAAAAAAAAATACCATAGGAGATGCCCCCTGCAAAGACCAGGGACTATGTACAATCTATAGTCCTGAGTGCAGTGCATCACAAAACAAATGCCCAGAACAGGGTCCATATGCATACCACCACTGAACCTACCTAAAGGTAAATTTATGGATTCAGGCTACAGCCCATTCTCACACTGTCACTCAGCTTAGTGTGAAATAGCTTTCAATAAAACCAGTGCCTGTATCCATACCGTAGATTAGTAAATCATGGCAAGATGTGATGATTCTGGGTTTATATATACTGAACCATGAAGGGCCTATCTTCACACACTTAAAAATGAGCTGTCTCGTACAGACTGTATCATGTGTAGTGAATGGGTAGGATGAATACCGGTTTTTGTTTTGCAAGTATTATCTTCTGATTTGCCAAATAGGGGCATGTCTGTGAATCATGTTCTATGAAGATCCTATCTCAGAGCCTACTGAGTAATGGGTTGGGAATATCTGTGTGACCACCATTTGTAGGAGTGTTGTTTTTGTTTTGAATGAGTGTGGGTACAGAATTAGGCCCATATCTGTCTGGAGAGGGGGCTTCATGGCCATATTCTTGGAGGGGACTGTCTCATATTTGCTGAGCAGCAGGGATCACTAACTCAGATGTCGGCAGGTAAATTAATGAATACTGTAGACTAAGATTTACACATTTAACTGCCAAAGAATATTAATTATTTCCATAAAGAAATTAACTCTCTCGGCTGGGCGCGGTGGCTCACGCCTGTAATCCTAGCACTCTGGGAGGCTGAGGCGGGCGGATTGTTTGAGCTCAGGAGTTCGAGACCAGCCTGAGCAAGAGCGAGACCCCGTCTCTACTGAAAATACAAAGAAATTAATCAGACAATTAAAAATATATATATAGAAAAAATTAGCCGGGCATGGTGGCGCATGCCTGTAGTCCCAGCTACTCGGGAGGCTGAGGCAGGAGGATCGCTTGAGCCTAGGAGTTTGAGGTTGCTGTGAGCTAGGCTAACGCCACGGCACTCACTCTAGCCAGGGCAACGGAGCGAGACGCTGTCTCAAAAAAAAAAAAAAAAAAAAAAAAGAAATTAACTCTCTCCTATTTTTCCTGAAACACTCACCCCTCATGGAATCGTGAGTTCACAAAATGTCCTTTTCTCTTAAATTTCCTCTTTAATATGAGAGAAAAGTAAACAGTATAAGTACAATGATAAATGGTACCTAATCCCAGGATTATTCTGACAATGGAAGGGAGTAAAAGGCAGCTGCTACTCTGCTCTAGCTGTACAGGAAAGCAGTCTAGTGTTGCCAGATCTTCCAATTTTCAAGAGACGCTTGAAAAAATCTAGATGATTATGATTATTATTATTTTAGAGACAGGATCTTGCTATGTTGCCCAGGCTGGTCGAGAACACCTGGGCTCAAGGGATCCTCCTGCCTCAGCCTCCTAAGTAACTAGGATTACAGATGCACACCACTATGCCCCCCAAAATCCAGATTATGTTTTTAAAGGTGAAATATTCCAATTTTTAAGTCTTGGCTCAATTCAAAAAGAAAAGAAGGAAGGGAAGGAGAAAGGAAAGAAGGAATGAAAGAAGGAAAGAGGGAGGGAAGGAAGGAGACAGAGAGAAAGAAAACATTGTATGTGGGGAAAAGTGTGCAAGGTGGATCAAGGATCCACTTGAAGATGCCATTTTGCAATTTCTGATATAGACCCTGAGTATGGTTAATCTCCTTGTGTACTGAACTAAGTTAGGCATCTGAACATTGGCTGATTTGGTATTATTTGTTTGGAAGATTGTCTGCTTAATAATATGGGGACCAAAGATCTGTATAAGGGTCCTGAACTAGCCAGGGGGCCATCTCCTACCTTGCTGCCTACTGTGGTTAAGGACTGTGGGCCATGTGAGGGTTGCTTTGTGCTGGGCTAAGACATGGTATGTGAGAGAATCCTGGACTGAGTGGGGACCATGCTGGGCTGTGGTATGTATCTGAGCTCTGTTCTCGATAGTGATGATTTGGTAGGAAAAAAATCAGTCAAGAAAAAGGGATTGTTCAAAATAAATTTGATGAAATCACTTAAAAATATTGCTGTAGAACCTTTAGCAAGATATTTAACAAAGAGCATACAGTTGTGAGTTAACCATAGCCAAACGGGATTTATTCCAGAAATGTGAGGGATGGTTCAGTACAATAAACTATATTAATATTATAATATTGTATTAATGGATTAAAGGTAGAAAATCATATGATCCTCTTTATATATGCTAAAAAAGGCATCTGAGAAATTCAATGTTTATTTATGATAATATTTTTTAAACCTTAGTAAAACAAGGACACATAGACATGCCTTAACATGATTTAAAAAAATAGACCTTAAACAAAAAGCCAGCATCATCTTTTAGCGTATATATTTTTTCTGAACTGCCTCCTATCTGCTCTTCTATGGCTTGAGTAGCAAGCAACTGAGTAAGCCCTAAAGCAAACCATTACAATTTCGAATTAAAAACAAAATCTTTAAATTTAAATAATCTCCTGGAGTAGAGAATAACCTTTCAGTGCCTGGCTCTGACTGGAGACAGGGATGCTGCCTCTACAGACAAATGTGTGTCTAAATCTGCATAAATCAAGCCGCTCTGGAAGCCCTCTGGCAGGCTGAAGAGGAGCTGGATTTCCTGGCTAGAAGTGGGGCAGCTGGCCCAGCAGAAAGGTAAAGTATTTTTCTGTGGGCTGAGCATGTGAGAGACAGTGTCACCATTAGATTACAAAACAGAATCAGGAGGTGTTATGTAATGAATGGGCTGACATCGTGTGTGTGCGTGCGTGTAGGGGGGATGGGGAGAGAGAATAAGAGAGAGAGAGAGAGACAGAATTGTCTAGCATGGAGCCTATCTGATATATGAAATATTTAAAAGATACCACAAGACTCAGAACATGAGGGGTCCTAAGTGAAGCCATCAGCTAGGATAAATGAGGTGGTCTATACTGCAGTAGCTCTTAGTTCCCATTTTCCCTATCTAGGTTTCTACTTTTGGGTTTGTTAATTTTTTTTCTTTTTCTTTCTTTCTTTCTTTCTTTCTTTCTTTCTTTCTTTCTTTCTTTCTTTCTTTCTTTCTTTCTTTCCTTTCTTTCTTTCTTTCTTTCTTTCTTTTCTTTCTTTCTTTTTCTTTCTTTCATGTAGCTCTTTGCTGGAAAGGGTTCATTAGTTTAAATGACATGCTTTGACTCCCACCTTCAACCTGTGCAGCAATCATTGAGCTTGTTTTACATTTCTTCCTCACTCCCACTTTTTGTTGTATTTCTACTTTGTCAGAAGACGTTTGTCAACTCTTATATTTATTTTAGTCTTAGGTTTACAATTAAATATATTCAATTCTTAATATTTTTTTTTTTTGGCCAAAGTTTTTCAGTCATCTCTTACTTGGATAAAACTTGACCTCTAGTAGAATCCTCAGAAAGAGTTCTTTTTTTTTTTTTTTTTTTTTTTT